>JAOXJM010000019.1:73324310-73365150 GCA_026413425.1 Tringa solitaria
GTGGTGGAGTCACCATCCCTGGAGGTATTTAAGAAACGTGTAGACATGGCTCTTCTGGGCATGCTCTAGTGCCTGACATTGTTTGGTGTGGTGATTGTGGTGGTGATGGAGTGTTATTGGGTTTTTTTGTGTTGGTGTTCTGTGTGTGTTGTTTTTTTGTGGTTGGTGTTTGGTTTTTTTTATGGTTGGATTTGATGATCTCAAAGGTCCCTTCCAACCATGATGATTCTGTGAGTCTGTAAAAAGTCCCTCCCCATCTCTCGTGCAGGCCCCTTCAGGTACTGGAAGGGGCTGTAAGGTCTCCCTGGAGCCTTCTCCAAGCTGAATGTCCCCAACTCTCTCAGCCTGTCCCCACAGCAGGGGTGCTCCAGCCCTCTAATCATCTTTGTGGCCTTCTCTGGACCTGCTCCAACAGGTCCATGTCCTTCCTGTGCTCAGGTCTCCAAAGCTGGACACAGTACTACTAATGCAGAGGTGTTGTATGGCATACAGTGGCTGGTCCACACTAAGTGCAGAAGACAGCAGCCAATTTCACTAATGCTTTGCTCGCTGCATGGCTAGTGTTGTTGAGAGGCCGGGTGACTTGCAGTGCTCGTGTACCCAGCGGGCTTTCAGGACTGCACCTGGTGTCTCTTCTGCTGCACTTGGTAGGCATGCCCTACGTAGCGTGTGCAGGCATGCTATAACTTATAAATCACTGATGAAACCTTTGATTTTGTTAAATTGAAGATGTATTTACTTGAGTGGGAACTGGACCAGACCCCTAGAGCTCTCGTTCTTCCAATTAAGAGACTACAGTAAGATAAAAGGGCAGAGCTACAGTTCACAAGATTTGATTCTCTTAACACCCCTGCATTCATGTTACGATCTAGCTGATGATGATCATTCCCCTTTTTTTTGAACAAGGCTCTTTTGAGCAAAAATAAGAGCGGAAAACAAAGTAGACACACCACAATAAAACCTCTGAAACCATTCTCCCTTTTCCTCTGTGAGGGAACGTGTCCAAGACTCTTACTGTTCTGCGTTTACTCAAGGCTAGCAGAACAGTCTTGCAGAGAACTTTCCAGCTGGAGGTCATGGCACTCCTGAAAGAGGCCAACAGTCCTCCTCCTCATCATCATCACTACAAAGCAGTCTTTCTGAACGATGTCTGAAGACATTCCAGAGATACTGTAATAAAAGTTACCATGAATTTCTAACCTCAGAAACAATAATTTATTGGAAGTCACAGATAAACAGCTAGTATTAACAGATAAAGTGCAAACATTAGCAAACACTAAATTACAAAGGGTGTAATCTGTATGTAATGGGTGTGTAAGAACCTGACTGCCAGGTCAGAGCACTGGATAAGCTACTTAGCAGCACCACTTCTCTGCAAATTAGTGTCATATTTACTGATTTAAAACTGGCTGGATGCCATTACGTTCAATATAACATTAAAACAGGGAAACAGTCTCATGAGCTACGGTTCTACTGGGCGAAGTTCTGCCTCCATTTATGTAAAATTCATTGATGCAATCAAGAGTGGAATCGGTCCCTTAATCTTTTTTAAATTAAAAATTAAATTTAGAGCCTAAGGCCTAATCTTAATTTGATAGAAAATGCTTGTAGTAGATATTCTCAGGCTCAAGACCAATATTGGCTACATGATCCCACGTAACTAACCTGTAGGAAAATGATCAGCACACATGCAGGAATTTAAACCAGTACTGCTTGATGACCTCTAGAGTGTCTTCAGAAACCCATTTTCAACTTGCATACTTGCTGCATTCTAGCTCCAAGAACTTTATACATTCCAAAGCCGTGTCTTCAATGGATTTTGATGAGCCAGTAAGATTTGCAGCTAAGTAAGGCATAACACCTGATGTCACTTGATTGAAGTAACACACCTGTTTAAACAAAAATAAATGAAACAAAAATAAATTAAACAAAAACCCCTATGGATTGCAATAGTTAGCCATTTTTTGCAGAGCCTGGATGAGTATCGAAGTTTTTATGGATGCAGAGACACATAATGCATCTGAAACTGAAAGCAATAACTGCAAAAAAAGCATGATTTTTTCCAGTACTTTAGTGATCTCAGCATCCTCACTACGGCCAGGTCCTCAAGCATCTGTACATCTGTAAATGTACACGGCAGGGCAGCAAGAAATATTATGTGTAACCAGTTAAAAATCTGCACTTTATGAACACAGCCTGAAAAATGAACCCTGTCCACTGGGAATTGCTGAATGTTTTCAGAAATGTATTTTCTTAAATGAAAAAGTCATAGTCTTCCCGTGTAAAAGAACAAAAGAGGGACATTGTCATTGGCCCAGAGATGCGATTCAGACTGCATAATTTCTGACATACGAAAGTTAAAATTGTTTAATCTGAACTAATTCCTGGACTTCCTCTGTAGTCAGTGAAGAGAAATGGACACCACCAGAGAGCATTTTAATGTACACCTTCTAAAAGTGTATTTTAGGGTTGAATGAATGACTCTCTGGAGCTGCCTGGCCATCTCCAATGCTCAGTTTAGATTTCATTCCTAACATTCAGATTAGCCAAAGCTGGGGAAGACAGATTCCACTTTGTGGAATGAAGAATGACTTAATAACCACACTGAACTCTGGGGAAACTGACTCATTTTTTTGTTGTATGGCTGTTACTGTTCTAGCCCATCAGCTCAAATGAGATTATATGCACATGTAATACTACAGGAAAGGACACGCAGCTGAGGTCTGCAGAGCTACTCACCATACAGGAGCTGTGGCTGACACTGTAGATCTGGAACCCAGCACAAAGGATTTCACTTCTGCAGTATTCTGGAGAAGGTGGCATAGATGCGAGGGTAACTGACTTCACAGCTACTACGTAGGGCTCGCTGCACGGCAAGGGGAAGAATCAAACATTTCTTCAACAAGATGTTAAAAAAGATACATGTAAATGACTACAGCTAGACCAAAAATGTCATTTTCATATGAAGGCAAACAAGCTCCTGTATGTTTAAAGATACATGTTAAGGGATTCAGGCTAAAGACTCTCTTGAGTCTCTGTAAGGCTTTGTCACAGGCTCCAGTCAAGAAGGTTTCTATGGAAAGCCACAGAACAATCATCCACGTACAACACTCCCTTTATTTTTATCCTTACTAAGGGTTCCTTAGTAAGTGTCCACAGCAAACATAGGTATGATTCAGTTCTCAGATGACGGGCAGAGAAAAAAGCAAGCACAGTACAGAATACTGCCTTTTAGAAGTACTGTTAATGTGAAGAATTACTGAAAGAAATTAAGAATAAAGAATGATAAGATACACCAAGTAGTCCCACTCATCCATGTTTCATTGCGTAAGAACAAAAGGAAATCTAATGAAAAAAAACAATAAAATCAATGTACGTTAAACTGATCAAGGAACTTTTAAAATGAAATTCAGCTGCAAAATTTGCAGATACAATAAATGCATCACACTGAGGTATCAAGAAAGACCAAGAGCTTCCTTGAATAAGAAAATCTCCAGAATTACATTAAATGGGATTACAAAGTCACTTCAAACAAACATATAACACTCTTAGTTATGTGCTTCAGCACATTGACAGGCCCTCTGGGACATCTTTTTTTCCAAATCGCCTGTTTGGAATTCTGTCCTGTTTTCCCTCACGATAGACCACTCCTGAAGACTCACTATCCAAGAAGCAATATTGGACTATGCCACAAATCAGTGATTCTCGGAATTTACTTCATCACATCTCCATGTTGCAAAACAAATCTGGTTGTACAAACTCAGGCATCAACATATTTTACTTTAAATCAGCTACTAATCTAATTTCTTAAAAAATAAAGTATTATCTTTGTCACCCAATGACAGGTCCAGATAAAGGTCAACAGTAATCCAAACTGTGGCTCCAAAGTGCTCAGTTAAACTTGAACCCACATACTCACCTTGGCTTACAGGGCTGCCTTTGAGACACAAGAATCACAAAGTCTCTGGGTTTATGGCCAGTCATGGGCGGAGATGTAATATGATATATTTTCTCATCTTCATTCACAGCTTGGAGGACCTCACAAGTTCTGGAAATACATTTAACACACACATGCAGACCCTGATGTATGCAATAGCATCTCTTATGAAAAATAGTACAAACGTGTATTCCATCTTAACATTAAGCCTATGGTTTTCATGTTCAGGCAGCAAAGAACTGAGAAGAACACAGAGTGAAAATTAAGGGTTTCTGCAACATCTCATCTAACACCACCTCTCTGTCCCACAAAATTGTTTAAAAGTGCTGCAAGGTGCTGGAGCAATGTCTTAAAAGCGTGTATTTTGTGTAATGTCAATTCCTGTTTGGAATTAGCTTGCACACCACAATACTTGCTGAATGACAAAACCTTGTCCATCTGACACATCATAGGAAATACAGTCAGGAAACACTTGTAAAATTATATTCAAAGATGTGTTATACTCCAATCAGATGGGGCTACCTGGGTAAGACACAGTCTTTCACTGTCTTGGAAGTACTGATCACTGTCTCCAAGTTTTCACTACAGAAGAAAGCTTTTCCTTCAGGCTGGCAGTAATCCATTTATTTAATTTCAGCTTCTACTGCCTCAGCAATAAGCACTGCTAGGATAGTATTCCATTTTGACTGGTCCATCAGGCTTCATGGTAGTCATAAGAACCTGAGATTTTGGGCTATATATATGGAAAATCAACATAATATTTCTTCAGATTTCATTTGTTACAACCCATAAATTCAGCAGAGATTGTAAATTTTCGGATATCCCTAAGCTTCCGCTTTCACCCTCTGAAAAAAGTCTTTCAGGGTAGAATGACTAAAAAAACTTCTCATTTAAAAGAATATTCACCAAATCAAATTAGTATTGTATCAATTAAATTGTCTCCTGCCATTATTCTACACCATATAAGGTAAATAAAAAAACCCCAAACACCTTTTACAGCAATTCCATAACCCACTCCAATTCAGATACACTTTATGGTATTTTTCCTAAAATGTGCATTTTTGAAGATCCTCGTTTCTTGATCTCTCACTTTGACTGTATGATGCAGTTGAGCATGAGTGTCCCAAATCACACAAGCATGAAGTCCACAGCTTTGCCTGGCTTCTTACAAAAAGCATGCACAATGTATCAACCTCAACTTACATGCAAACTACTCCAATTAACCCTTTCAACATACATTTGCCTAGGCATGGAAATTTGCTTGACAAAGGGAAAACTCTGTCCCAGCTCTCTCTTTTGACAGTCCAGGGCAACTGTATTTTTAAATCAGACTTAGGAGAAATTAAATTTCATTTCTAAGATAAAAACCCCAATCTATGGATCTTTGACTAATGAATCTTTAATGTCAACTTCTTACAGCAATTCCTTCTTAATTAGGTAGAAAAGTGTCAACATCTCAAAAAATATTTGTATCAGAAAAGGTTAGTTGTCAGTGGGTTCAACGATCCTAAAGAAAAGAGAAGTTCTTACAAGAAATGTTTGTCCCATTGTTGGCGGAATTTGAAGTCAGACAAAAGGGAGAAAGCCAGATTCGATGGTATCTTCACTTTCATTTCTACTTTGAATGACAACACATCACCCTCCTCATGAGTCCATATTTTTATCTGTAAAAATTGAGTAAGATATCAAAGACAAAGAACGATTACTATAAATATTTTAGCACTTATAAATGCTACACCTTTAGGTCTTAAGCAGATTTTCTCAGGAGTACATATGAAACTATACCTGACAGATGAAAGGCAGGCGAATATTCAAGATGAGTTTTGCATTAAAATACGAAATGTAAAATCAAGTACACTGATAGCATAGTGGCATCACACAGTTTCAGGGATAAACTATTCCTGTTTAGGGATAGCTGAATTAGCTTGCAAGTGGAGATGAATGAGCCAGAGGCCAATACGACTCATTTCTCATGCTATGTATATATAGTCTCTAAATACCTTTCAATCTGCGCATGCCATGGAAAAAAATGAGTTATTTCAGTGTATTTTTCTTTTGTTGGGACCACGTAAATATCACCACTTCCATAAACAACAGCAGATACACTTAGGAATGAAGGTCAAAGTCATTTCTTAACCTTGCTACAGAAAGTCTCTTCATAGAGGCTTCAGTTCACCAGCTCCAAAAGCTAACAGGGCAACCTGAGGACCTCGTGCAATTCTTTTTGTGAATCAATGATCAGTGACAGGGTTTTGGACTTTTCAAACCTGGACAGGTCAGTACTAGTCCAGAATTCTACCATTTTGGTAACATGGCTCTTGAGCCACGTCATGTAACAGAAATATGGCACAAATATGGGAGAGCAAGGAAAAGTAACACACACTTTATTAGGAAAGAATAGAAGAAACTTTATTAAGTGTCTAAAGGTGATGGTTAAAGCTTTCCAGAAATTTGAAACTACAGAGTAGAATCCATTGGATGTGGCACTGGTGAGCAGGAGCAAGGTGGAGTGAGGACACGCTAGAGGAGACGAGCACTCCTGCAGCATGTGTGAGACTTTATCAAAATAAGACAAACCAAGCAACTTCCCTCTCTGCCACCAGGATTTCAGAACATATCCACCAATCCTGCACACTGCAGCTTTGGGGAGCTTATCTAGAAAGGGGACCGGATTTTTAAAAAAGCACTTTCCAAGCTTTAAGAGGGATGACTTTGGATGATATATGGATTAACTCCTTGATCCAGCTCTCCAACGTATGCAGTCCAGTAGCTTGACTTTAATTAGTAGAGTTCAACCAATTCAGCTCCCTTTCTCCATGCAAATCAGTCACACATTGGCCTGTGCTCCCTTCCTATAAAATGACTTGGCATTTCTCTTTCCAAAATATCTCTTTTTTTTCTCCCCTATTCTTTACTGTGAAGGAGAGCACCCGGATTAAGAATATACTGGAAAATTATTTCAAAACATAGTTTTGCTATTCTTGTCCCACACTTGCAGTATCTTGTCTTGATTATTTTGGGTCTATATCCAGCTGTAGGCCTGAACCCTAAAACAGAGAATTCAAAAGGAATAACCTGCACACAACAATGTACACACAATCCTTGCAAAAGAAGTCCTTCCATAAACCCTGTATAATCAAGAAAATGAGTAGAAGAGAGTGCTTAGAATTAGTGGACTTTATTGCCAAATTTCAATCTGATATGCTAATTTACTTCTCAGATCCTAGAAAATTTTAAGATATTTTAATTTAATTTCAAAATTCATGAGTTTCATGATCTCTGTTGCTCTTTTTTGCTATATCAAAAATCAACAATTTTTGGCTTACAGAGCATTTATGCACCAACACAGATTTTGTATGGTTTTGTATTTTCATGTTTTGGAATAGAAAAAAAAAACCAACATAAACCATCAAGCATCTTGCTGAAGTAAAGTTTGGGGTAAAACAAAAGGCCTAGGAGCTTTAGAGACCAGCTACAGGATGCACAGAATCCTCTAAGGCATAGAAGAGAAATCATGTTGACTTAGAAGCATTCTAGACTTGAAAAATCACAAAATGAAGTACAGCTGTTAAAACCTCTCTCTGCTAAATGAACATTGGCAAGATTATTACTATCGGCCTACAGTCTTGTGGCTCTGTGTCAAGGCGCCACTTTTACAAATAATTCCACGGAAAATGAACAAATCCTCTGTATATAAAGAAGCATAGGCAGCTTTGTAAAACCCACCTACTCAAACATTTAATCCCAAAATATAGTTCAGTCTAATGTCTTTGACAGTTGCCTTTCCCACAGTATGACTGCCTATAAGCAGAGCACTGATCCTACAATCTGATTCCTACCATTTGTTCTTCCAGCCTCTCCCGAAAAAAACATTTCAGGGACACTGAAGAGATCTGTTTTGAGTGGAGATGCAGCTGTGCGCATCTATCAGAGAAGTTTAAGTAGTTGTTCTATGCCTGCACTGCTGTATACCCTAAATACAGGCATCAAGACCTGGTACATGAGTGTAGAGAACAGAAGACTGGTGAGATGTGTGTTTGGTGGCCTACAAGTGTTTAAGGAAAGATGTTCTAAGCTAGATACTGTTTCCTAAGGGATACTTCCTTGTGCTCACGTTTGCAGAAGTGACAAAAGCAAGCACAAAACAGTGATAAATAAGCCAAACTCGTATTTACCAAGATGGTAAGTTTCATTAACCGGAGCTGGCAGAAAGCCTTCCTTGGAGCTCCATCTATACTAGCATTTAGGGATTTGAGCACACACCTAAATTTGACTGGAGGAGTTGTATAGGTAGAGTCCAGGATAGGTTTCACTCTTATTTTCTTTGCCAAAGAGCAAATATAATCCACCTCATGGGTTAATTTAGAGGTAAGCATAGAGGTACATAAGGGGACAAGTGTGCCTTCTGCCTACTGCTCACATCCACACTTTGTCAGCACTCTGCCTTGTGTCTGCAAGTAAATGCTAAATAAGAAAGAAGACTTACTTATGGAATAAATAGTATGTAAGAATCACAGCGGCCTACAATCATAAGTATGGTCTGCTACCACTGTTCACTGCATACATCCTTTCAGAAAAGAAAGTTAATGTGCCATCTGGATCCCAGCCACTTCTTTAATGACTGACAGTGGCTAATTATGGAGAAATGTCCAGAACAATGGGAATGGATGGCTACTCTCCATCCACCTACAGCATCCGTGTGATTTGCATCCTACATCCTGCCTGAGATTTTGCTGGACAGCTTATACAATTAGAATAAAGAACAGCTAAAAAAGCTACTCAAGATTTTCCATCAGATGAAGGCAGATCTTACTATCAACACTATTTTAAGATATCCTAAAAGGGTAGAAAGTTCCAGATTCCAGTATTATGGGAAGGTACCTGGTGCTTTGCTGAGAAATGGAAGTAACATCATGCTGTTTAAAATGTCATCCAGAATGTGCATAGGGTTTGGGTTTTTGTATGAAGTAATTTCTTCATGGCATTTGGTGCTGGTTCTATTACAGGTTTCAAGCATTTAGAGTTAAAAAAGAAAGCGAGATTGTGGCAGTCCCAGTGAATGCAGAAAGGATGTATCACGTGGAAAATAACACAGTCTTAGCACAAACTTGAAAATAATGCTCACTGTATCAGTCTGATTATTTTAAGCTTGCTTTTTCCAGCACGAGTGCTGTCATTTAATTGGCACAACAGTGTTTACTGAAAGTTATTAACCACTGGAACAAGCTACACATGGAATTGGCAGATTTTTCATCACTGGAATTACTGATGACTTATATATGCTCTTACTCAAGTGGCTTATTGACTAGATGCAAGAATCAGTAAGTGAAGTTTTGTAGACTATCATGTGCAGGAGGTCAGACTAAAGGATTGCAAGACTCTCTTTTTGTCCCAAAACATCTCTGAATCTACATAATCTTAAAATAGTCACTAACCATACTTTAGAAACCAAGCTTTAATAGATGACTCTCAATAGTTTGGAAAAACACGTACTGCGGCTAGATAAAAACTGAGTTTTCCAGCTTAATTATCTTGCTACTGGTTTTCTCAACAGCATCTTCCCCTCTTAAAACTGGCTTACACAAGCTTCCTTACTGATTTTGAGCTTGTAACACTGATTGATGAATAGAGAAGTGCTTTTCTTTCAGGCTGCTGTGATTTATTAATAGAAAATGGGCAGAAAGAAAGATATCCAGAAGAAAAAAACATGCATAGAAAAAGTCAAGTGGCCTTCTTCTGAGAAGACAGACACTGAAAATTATGGTATATAAATTGCTGCCACATGCTAACTGGCAGGGTCCTCTTGGAACTATCACAAGATAATGCCCGCTACTTGGAAACGTCTCCCACACTTCAAAGCTGGTAAAGGCAGGACATTACAGACTGCCACACAAATCTTGCTTATTGTAGTGACATGAAAAGCCCCACAGATCATCAACAGCACTTCCTAAACAAAGATGTCCAAGTCTAGAGTTTTGCTGGAATAAAACAATTTGGCCAAACGAAAACACAGAAGCAGGTCAGTTCTGGCAAAGAAAATGCCTCATAGAAGTGAGATACGGGTTTGTTTGTGTTTTTACACTCTCCTGTGTGTTGCTCAACAAGCCAAACGGACCAGTTGCTGACAAGCCTGCCCTTGCGGGATCCCAAGTGCTATGTTCACCCATCATTCGGACCATCTTAGAATTCCTCCATGGCACTTCCAGGCTGCACAGCAGTCTGGACAATCAACATTTCAGGGAAACTCTGAAGAGTTTTGGTTTTCAACCCCAGGCAGAGTAAAACTACCGCCAAGCCCATTTATTTATTTACAAATGTAAAATGTTGCTTTTCTCCGCCCATCTCTTATGGTGAAACATAACTGAAGTGGCTGTGTAGCTGTTCCACAATCGTGCACTTACATCATCCAGTGTACTGGTGATTTCCCTGGTGATTTCCCACCCTGGTTTTGCTGCTAGGTGTGTCAGTGCAGCGATGTTGCTGTAACTCACGTATGCCTGAAACGTAAGATACATTTCTGAAAACAAAGGGGTAAAGGTACCTTTCACTAAACATTGCAGAAATGAGATGCTCTTTTTCTATCATTACCCTTCCATCAAAAACAAGCGTGTATTTTCCCAGAAGTGTTTTCCTTCCAGAAAACACAGCCCAGTAGTTTCTGAATTAAATACTTTCAATAGCTAGATTATGTGCTCACACGGCTGTTGGCAAAACAACCCTAATTAAACAACAACAAAACACTACTTCGGGCTTCTCCAATTATAAAACAGTGCAGAAAAACTGTGACCACTGGAGAGATAATACAGGTAACCTCTCACACCACTAAATTAATGGTTTTGTCCATCTTCCTCCTAAGTAATTAAAATCTATTAGAAAATTAACCTCTTCATTGCTATCATGCTGTGGTCTATCTTGGCAATTGCTTCACACAGCAGGCTCAGAGCAGAGACAGTGCAAATATATCCATTATTTATGCTTGACTACAGTGGATGGAATTCTCATTTAACCACTGTATAAAGAGAATACAGCCCTAGAGTCTTTAATGACAAGTTTCAATTTAATATTAAATAAATCTTAAGTAAGCCATTTTTATCATTGTTTGTGTATTTTTATTTCTTGGTTTACAGAAAAGAAATGCTACTTCAAACAGTGGAGATGTCACTGTTAACAGCAAATCTCTTCCTGCATTACAATTCTCAATTATTTATTTTTTCTGGTAAAATTTCTGTAAGCCAACAAGATCTTAAATGCAATGAAAATTTAATCACAAAAATTTGGCACTGAAACAACATTTAGGGTGTCTATAAATCCACCTAAATTCAGGTTCATCACTATTCTTTTCACGACACAGGCATATTCTATAGCCTATCATGTACAAACCAAAAACACATACTAGTTGATGCAGAGGATCTACGAACAAACGTAAGTTTTCATCTCTCTTTCCCACAGAAACAAAGTTTATGCTATTTCACTGTTCATTTGTCTGTTGGTATTGACATGTCTCTTCCCCCACTTTTAGCATTTACTAAATGGCCTCCTCACAGCAATTTTTGAGAAAGTCAGTGGCCAGATAAAGATAAAACAAACCTGAACTAATTCCTCCACGGGAGAATTCAGCTTCTTAAAAGCTGGGGACACTGGGATAAAAATCTGCAGACCTTGCAGCTCAGCTGCTTAAGAGACGACTTGTTAAAAGAGTCTATTTTAAAGACAATTTTTATGTTTTGTATGCAACTTACTCTTAAATCAATTATCTACTTTTTTTTTCAGAAGAAAAAAAAATGTTCCCCTTATTCCACATTTATCTATTCTTCTATGACTATCATAATGCTCAAGTACAGCAGGTCCACTTTGGAAACTGATACAGCCTGTTTTACATACCCAGAAAGTCTAAAAATACACCATTTTATGCAAGTAGACAGTAAGGACATAATCTGCAGAGTACCTGGTTGCTTCTCTCCCAGGAATCAGAAGGTTTGTCTTCCTTAGTAGACAGCATGCATTTTCTAAAACAAAATTTAAAAGAAAAATAATGTCATGAATTGTTCCTTTACACTTTCTTCTATATATGCTAGAAACAATCACTTCTAAAGGCTTAAGTATCTTCTAAATTCTTTACAGGTATTTTACCAATCTTCAGTTGCAAGACAGATTTGCAATAACTCCTTTTTCTTCCCAAGAAAGACAGGGAAACAAAATAACCTACAGAGCAAAGAATTTTTGAGACAAGTAGCCTCTAATAATTTCAATGCAACTCAGGCAAAATTATTTGGAAAGTTAACGTAACAGTTGTGTTTGAGGAAACTCTGACTATTTAACAAATGATCACGTTTTTAGAGGATACATTCAAAAATCAAGTTTTCAAATTCAAGTTCTCATTGTAATGCAACTATACCTGGCTAGTCGAATTCTCCTTCGAGCAATAGCTCCATGGTATCGCCTCACATCGTCCTTCATAAAGAGTAAAACAGACAGTAACACACCTCTTTATTTTAGGACACCCTCTAAAAAAAGACAACTAAGCCCTATTTCTTACAGATGGACAAACACCAGAGATGTAATCCAAATAAATAAAGAATTGTAGTCTGCACATTGCTCTTTCCACAGTTTAACCCGAGTCAGTGATAAACTTTTGACAATATTCCCTTGAATATGCAAGAACAATCCAATAAAAAGTTGTATCACAGTAGCATACTCATAGCACTTCTTGTCTAGCTGCCACTGCTTTAGGACTAGTGCACCATACACATTCTATTCTTTCTAAACATGCCACCCACCAAACTATTCATCCAGTTCATCACCATCTGATGGTCAAAGCATGAAGGAAGTGTGGAAGAATTCCTATTTTAGCACACATGGATCTGGAAATAGAGCACGCACTGTACAAACAGACATGACCTGCCCTTCAAGGTAGCAGGTCTTCTTCCCCTTCCCTTATTACCCTGCCAGGGTGGATTTTTTTTTTTTTGAGACACAGAAGTGTCCTAAGAGCATACACCACACCAAGCTGCATTAAAGGTCAATAGGACTTATATCTTGAAGGGTATCCCACTTGGGAAAAAGCTTCCTTTTCTCCATTTTTATGAAATGACATGTCGGTTCTGGAATAAGAAGAATTTCCAGATCAGTGCATCCCAGCCTTCTTTAAACCAAGGACTTTGTCATATTTTTTAAGACATCTCTTGTCTGTTTTTTAGAGCACTGCCACATCAGTTGTCACTTTCAGTCAAATGACCACTGAAAATTTACATTACCTTGAGCAGATACTAGTTTTCCCAGATTTGATGGCTTGACCTGAAGGAATGGTCTTAGATGTTCCTACCTTGATGCTTCACTTGTGGACGCCCCTCTAGGCAGGTCTTTAAGGGAAGCATGTTTTTCTGACAGAACCTAAGCTGCTATTGCCTTTTTTTTTTTTTCTTTGAAGAGGAATGGTCAGTTTTCCCTCTTGGAATGGTCTGCAATGGGCAGTAGAGAACCTTACTGCCTCAGTACTTAGTACACAGGACACTTTATTTGTCCAGTTGCTATCCTATAAAATGGAAGTTCACTGATGTTAAATAATCATTGAATTTCTCTGTGCTGGCTCTATAAAAATCTTGTAATTGGAGTAGTAAAGCTAATGACAAGCAACACCAGAGCAAATAATTCAACAATAGTATTCAAACTGCTCCGAGTGCTTCATGAACCACTCTCAGGGAAACACACACTGAGATCTCCATGTCAAAGGAACCAGAAAGCCCACCCATGTCAGGGGATTTGATTCCTACAGGCTTGTTAACTCTACGTCTCATCTTCATTAAAGGTTTAGAAATAATAACTTTATTCACTGAACTTAAGCATTTCAGTTGGGTTTTTGCTGTCTGGGCAGCTTCTACAGTCCATGGAGATTGCACAAGACAGATACAGACAGGTGCAAAAATGCACACGAAGCAGATCCTTCTTTCCCGTCCATCAACTAACTTCAGAATTTCCAATGATGACTACCCTCCACTACACCTCTCAGTTTTGCATGACTGAAGTTAGCAATGACAAATCTTATATTCAAAGGCAAACATTTCGTTCAGAGGTTTTCTCTTCTGCATCACGCTGTTTAGTCCTTGCTTTCCCAGCAAGGTTATATGGCTGTGTGACACACGGTGTCCTGGGCTGGACCACATAATCTCATGTACGCATTCATCCTCCTACTGAGGATGAGAGCTGACCTTTGTAGTGGGCTTGATTCTGGGGAAGGTGAGCAGCTCTCCTTTGTCATTTACAGAGTTAAAAATGAGAAATGCGCTGTTAATATGCCGTGCTTGGTCCTTGATCCATTCTTCACAGTTATAAGCCTCAACACGAACACCAACCTCCACACTGAAATAAAAATTTAAACTAATTATTGAATTACCACATGTGATGCGGAAGCACCCCCGAGACATACTAAGAAGGGCTGCTGCACACTTTCCCATGAAGCCTGAACTCAAATTTCCTTCTGTAGTGTACAAAATAAATTACTCAGTCTGGACAGACACATTTCAGAAATAAAATAAAACGAGGCACTAGATGAAAAGTATTAATAAAAAGAGCAAAAATTGAAGTAAGTAACAAAATATGAACACCAGTAAGCATACTGTAAGAACAGACAGCAAAAGGGAACAGGATGACATTGATTTGACATTCAGCAGAAGCACAGTGTGAAGGTATTTCATGCCCTGCTAGCATTCTGTGGGGACCAAATACACCTGCAAAGAAAACAGCCACAGAACAGCAATGCCAGGATAACATTTGTCCCTTGTACAGAACTAGGTGGAGGAATTACTTTAGCTTCTGCCTTCTTGTGGCTTGTCTTGCTACACCTCTTGCAACTGCTGAACATGTTCTCCTGCTCTAGGTAAGGGCCATGCTGACAGAACAGGGCTCTGTGTAAGTTGTGTCACACCTCTGGCACAGGCAGAGGGTCTGCTGGCCCAAAGCTCCTGTAGATGGGGAAACAGCCTAGCAGGGAGGCGCCAGAGGTCTGAGGAGAGTCATTCCCTGCAAGACAAACACAACAGTAGCCCTAAACCTGCAGAGGAGACAGTAAGAAAGAGTAACTGTTCGCAGGCAGGATCTGTGCAAGGTTGGTCAACAGCCACACCACTAAATTCCAGGAGCAGGTGTTCATTGTGCCACAAATCTATGTTTCATGCGTACGGTGACCATATAGTCAACTAAAGATAAAATTTCAGCATGGGCTGTAGCCATTTATTCCAAACTGCAACCAGCAAAGCCTTACCCCTGCATACACCCAAACGAACACAGGGAGGAAATAAACAAAACAAAGCATGATTTTTTCCAGTAACCAGCAATAAATAGAACCCAGATCTGTCAAGAGATGCCAAGACAGGAAGATTCTATCGGCAAGCTGAAGCCTTCTGAAGAATCAAAAGCTGTGGGACTAACGCATCCTTGAAGATGCCTGAATTTCAGAGTGGTATTTATGTTCTGAATTTGCAGGATTGGGATTTGGTTATAAATGATCTTTAAATTGAGAGTGATAATCAAGAGAATAAATTTTTTAAAACCTTCACTGGGAAAAGTTAAAAAAAAAGCACATATAGACAGATAGACAGATATAGATATATCCCCAAAAGCTCCAGCTGAAGTATAATTCATTCAGTAATGCAAATCTGACTGATAGCTGAAACCTGAAACACTCAGTTAGGCTGGTGCTGGAGATGTCAAGGAAGACAAGCAGACGAGGAGCCTTACCTATTCTGAAAAGTATTGTTCACAATTGCATTGAAGACAAGGCGGTCACCCACGACGGATGGTCCCCAGAATTTAAACATATTGACTGATTTCAAGATGGGATATGAACGACAAAGGCGACTGAAAAAGAAAGCAAGAGAGACAAAGAACAAAACATACAGCCGTGTTAAAGAACCTCCTTTGTTATCTTTGAAGTGGGTAGCGATTAGAGCAACAAGGTTTGCACAACCTAGAAGATCACTATATTACAATAATTTATTCCATAGCCCACTGAAATACAGTTAACATGTTCAGTTCCAAGAGTACATAATTCGAGCTCCAAACATAATAATACCACTTATGCCATGCTGTTTCATTTTCAACACACTTTACAAACACCGACTAATTAATTGTCATGGCTTGATATTACCTTCTTTTGGAGCCAGACCATGAATCCCATACCTACAGAGTAACTACTTACTTCACAGAGTTTCATTAATTTCTGTATGACTGCATGGGGAGTAGGATGTTGTTCAGTATGTAAAAATGCCAGATCATAGAGCCTTTAAACAAATAAAAGAAACCTGAGCAGGAAGGTTGAGCACAAGAAACAGAGTTCAAGCAAAGCAATGTCAATCTATCGATTTTTTTTAAATATCAATACTTTTTTGCTTGTTTGTCAGATGTTTTCTGGTAGTGTTATATGCAATAAAAAACCACTCATATATCTGCCAAATGCAGTCGGTTTTGTTCATTTTTCATTTGGTCTGGTTTACTAAACTATTATGCAGTTCACTACTGGTGCTGAGCTAGGAAACTCATCTTGGCACATACAAGGGGACAGAAAGATGTTGAACTGACCCATCATCAATTCAGAACTGTTGGCTAAACTTCAAAGACTGAGAGCACAACAGTGTATTATAAACACACAGGTCTTAGTAATTCTGATCCTTTTGCCCTTCCAATTGCACAGCGCACCCACTGACCTGTCTTTTCTTATTTCAGATCTGATCCTCTACTGTGTTCAACTGCATGTTGCCAGGTTCAGCTGGAGTGTCCTACTGGATCTCTTTGAACTGCTTCTGCAATAGGCTGTAGCCACACACTGGTAAAACTTAGCTGGTCTAGTACAGAAGATTGTCTGTGCCAGGCAAATACCCCTTCCATAAGCTTACTAAAAAAGCTGCTCTTTGCAAAGTACAGTGGACAAACAGATAAGACACCTCATGAAACCCAGCCACCCTGCTAAAGGAAAAGCTTTGCAATACTGTGCCATCTACACTTGGGAATGTCAAAAACCCACCGCTTTTCTGACCTTCACAGCCGTTCCAGAAAAAAAAACTCAGTGCAGATACAGCTTAAGCATTTCTGGAATTGGGATCTAGTTTACAAGCTCTCTGGAGCGAGCAAAAATTAGGTTTCTTCAGCAGTTCTAAATGTAGTCGAAGCCCCACTCTTGACTGGGATTTCTGTGCATCACATGAATAGGGAACAATACACAATAATGCCATTTATTTTTAGATTTTGAAATAACACGCTCTATTTTCATGCATGTGAACAAAACTCCTCAGTAAGAATCCCATATGCACATCTGAGAACAGATTTTTCATTGTGCAGTTTTTCAACTTGAAAAATACGCACTTTGTAGAGTTCTTAGCTTTCAACTAACTGCACTCTGCAAACTAATGTACCGGTATTGTTAAATGCACACAATTATCTGTAGCTAATTAATTGACTGGTACCTCTTTTTAATAGACTAATACATTCAAACGACTTTGTAATTTCATTAAGAATAATTTGCCTTTCTGATTTAAAATGCTAAATGGTGATCTTATTTCCAGTGTTCGCTATAAAGACACAAACACAGTATTATTGAAAATAAGAGAGGAACAAATCAGAAATTTGGCCTAAATTTTAATTTTTTTCCTGGAAAACTATGTCCTGAATGCTTTAATTTCAAGTCTAAGAAATAAGAAAGCACAGATCCTGTTCAAACTAATATTACTAATATTCCAATGGCTTTATTACTATCTGCAAGACTTCCATTTACTGTCCAATCAAAAATATGGATGGGGGGAGGGGAGAAGAAGGGTAACGTCTAAAATGTCCTTAGAATGTTATTTTTCAAGGGTTAGCCCTCCTCTTCTGTTCCTCCATGAGAGTTTGTGGCCATAGCAACTCTTAACTGGCACCTTCATAAGCCAGGTCTAACTGTGAGTGGCTGTACTAAAGATTTGTAGTGATACTAGCTATTTCTCAAGCATAAACTACAAAAATCTCTGTTTTCAACAAGCCTCTGTCACCAGCTATTATTTATCAAATTTTCAACATGACAAATCATGCTTGACATTCATTATTTCAAAGAAAATTTTTTCACTACTTGGTTTACTGATGTTTTCCTTCTTTTTTTTAAACTAGATGTGATACTCACTTGGTAAAATTTATCAAATGAAAACAGGTAAATATTTTGGGTCATATTATGGCAAAAATCTGGAACAGTCCCTTTGAAGCCAACAAAATTACACACTGGGGTAAGGTCAGTGCATTCTAATGTTACTAAAGCAAGTTGTTTATCCAACCACTACAGAAAATCTGTTGTTATCAGTACAAATACTGGCTACAAATCAAAACTATATGAATAATGAATGGGGAAGTCATTTAATTATTAAAGTTAAAAAGCGAAAACATATCTAACATCCCTGCAGTGAATTAGGTCACTTGGTATGCAAGGAGAATTCAAACTGAAACTCAAGTGCTGCTTACAAAGAAGCTTTGTACAGAGTCCAAGAACAAGGAGGGAGAAAAACAACGGTCTGATTTCAGGGGAAGAGAAATTCAGTGATTATATGTCTAGGCCATACCGACAAGCAAGACTAGGCAGTGCCACAAAAATACTTCACACGTATTACCTGAAGATGTCAGAGCCCTCTAAACTGCTAAAAATATTACAACCCCTGCGATATGGGACTCAGAGAGACTGAAAGGTTAAGTGACTTGCTGAAGGTTATGCATCCATTCTGTGTGCACACCAACAAAACATAATCTATTTCTTTTGATTCTTCTTCTCTGACTTATTCTTTCTTCTGGAATAAGGATCTGCAAGCTAACATTTAGAAGGCTGTTCATTTTTGGGTATCATTTGATACAGGGTCAGTATTGGTTTTATCTTGACTTAGCAACTAACTGTATTTAAAACACTGCACTAACCACAAGGAGGCCAAGTTTCTAACCCTATTTCCAATGTTGATGTTCTGCAGAGATTCTCAGGAGGATAACATAGCCTCTTTTGCCTTAGGGTCTGTGTGTGTAACAAAAGAAGAATAGTATTTGACTCCCACAGTGGTGTGGCATGCTGTGGGAACTGTACCACATAAACAGTTCAAAGGTCTCCTGCAATCTGAGGAGCAAGAAAAGTCACTAAGGTTTGGGTCTGTTGCTTTCATAAAATAAATCCCTGTGAAACCTTAATACTAAAATCACATCCATTTAGATCCATATGCAAAGACCATATGTAGATATATGTACCTCGCTGAAATACTTGCCACTGTCTCCATCCAAGCCATGATCTGGCCACCAAAAGTGTTTCCATGATGGTTTGCATGAGGAGGCTGGACAAGCTCAATACTCTGTACATGAGTAAGTTCAGTTGAAACTGCATCTTCCTCTTCAAAAGAATCTGAAATACAGCAGCAATGTATTAATGAAATACTTCAGATAATAACTCTGATAGCCAAGAAGAAAATAGCCCCAGTTACTGAAGTGACAATTTCCTTCAGACACAATGAAAAGAAGAAAAAAAGAAAGACACAGAAGACCTCTGTTCTTTGCAAGGAATCAAGAGACCGAAGATCTGCTGTGTTCTTCTGAGACGCAAGAGGTGGGGGATGGAGCACTCTGCAGTCTACCACAGCACACTGATCCCTCCCAGCCCATGCTGTATCCTTCAAAGAAGATGTGTTAGAAGCTATTACTCTGAAAGCTGGCTAGCAGTGAATGCAGGCAGCCAACTGCCTCAACATGTGCTTGTGATTATTCATGGTTGCTATGCATGATCCCTAACAGATGTTGTCAGAGCAGTTTATCGCTTATTCCAATGCCGTTCATAGACTTTGACCACCATGTATGATGACACCTGTGCAAATGTGTCTAATTAAGGTTACAGTATCACATGATTATTTCATAAGCTGTTACAAATCTTGTGATTACCAGAGACAACATAGACCACACAAAAAAGAGAAATACGGAGCTGAATCAGTAACCATCTTCTATTATCTGAACATTTCCAAGCCATTCATCCTCACCCTGAGCTTTGTTTCTTCACTTGTATTTTGCAAGAACACATTTAGGCATAAGATGATGTCAGTCGTTTTAAAACTGCATGTCTGTGTAAGAAGCTACTTGACCTGAATTGTACCTTTGATTTTTGCCATAATTAACTAACTATACAATTACATAAATCCGCAGACACATTTGACTAACTTGCCCTTTGGACCTACTTAAGATGTTGCGTAAGATCCACTGAGAAGACAAGCTTCACTTTCTAGATATGATTTATACCTATTTTGCTACCTGCTAGCCTTTATATACAATGCTTTCTTCTCTCTTTCCCCTATTTTGCTTGTTCTGTCTCCTTAAGGAGGTGAGTTAGTGCTAACGATTATAAGATCTTTTGAGGAAGTTTCCAGCCAAGGCAGTGGAAACCACAATCATCGACCTCTGATTTGTCTTTCATGGTATTAAACTGTCTCCTACGAGACAGTTACCATGAAGACAAATAACTCGTTTGCTTGTAGCAAAGAGTCTGCTTGTAGCAAACAAGTCTCTTCAGTTCCCACACAGTCTTATTAAATTGTTAAGACTAGTATTTATATTTACAATAGGTTTCATCTTTCCTTAGTAAAACCACATAATGTCTTTTGTTTATACATGATTTTCCAAATACCAGCATATTTCTTAGCTGTTGTGAATAACATCTTTTGCAGGAGAACACAGCAACTTTTGAGCACAACTGTCTTTAAGAACAGATTGGTATCAGAAATAAAGACAAACCTGTTTCTTGGCCCAATTTTTTTAATTTGGGCATGAGAAGTTTAAAATTTTTTTTACCTGTTTTGACCTCCATGTAATGAAGTTTCTCCTGCTTGTTGAGAATGATCTTCTGGCATAAACATAGTTATTAGTGCTTTCTTGTAAAGAAAAGACATAAGCCTGGATGAATTTTATCCTTCCATCTATGTACAACTAGTGTCATAGGACTTTATTATGGTATTCCAAAGTTCTGTGTGAACTGTTAAACCTTATAAATATAACCCACATGAAGAGCTGCATGTCACATCTATTTAATGCATGCTTGGCCTTCAATCCTGCATTTTAAATCTCGAATTTCTGAAAGACAAAGAAATACCACTCTATTAGAGTAACTGTCTTACAAACCCTCATAAATCTGGCACATGCTTTTCTACATAATACCACAACCTCAAGGAGCTCTACTCAGATGTTTTGTCTGCTTTTTTCCTCCCTCCCAGCTGCCCACAAGCCATTTGTTCCATTCTCTATGCTGACCACAGTAATCACCTTCCTTATTACTCTCCTGCATTAGGTTCTGAAAGACCTGTTCATAGCCCAGTCGGATTCTTCTTCTCTCAATAGCCAGGGTGTGCTCCAGGTGGTCTTCTCTAGACAGAAGCTTTACAGGTTCTAATTCAATCTATGCAAATGAAAAAAAAAAGGGTTCTGAATGCTATAATCATAACAAAGTGCACTTTGAACTTAAAATGGCATCAGCATTTTCTACAACCTTTGTTTGTCAACAGTCCAAGATGACAAGTTGTACTAATACAAACAAGCAGAGAGTTCAAGAGATTCTGCATTATCCTTTCAGAATAATTTGTTAGAATTTTTAACTTTTAAATACAAACATCCATGGCAGCACACACAGTTTAAGACCGTTCTCATTTAAAAGAAAAAAAAAAAGAGAAAAAAGAAAGAGGAAAAAAAAGATCTTAATTTGAAGGTTTGAGTATTGAATTTCTGTATCAGAGGAATAATCCAGTCATATTGATCAGCGGTGTAGTCTACTGTAAAGTGCACCTCAGACCCCACTCTCACTCACTACACAAGTAGGCTGCTCTTTCTTTCACAACTAACTCCATACACACATAGCCTGTTCCACCTGTCTGAGGACCTATTTTCAAAGAAGCACTGGTTTCCTGAGTTGGAGGTGAAACACTTGAACACCCAGCACTTAGTGCAGCTTCAGACTCTACACATTTGTGCCCAATTACACACCCTTCCCTTGCCAAGATCAGACGTTCTTCTCCCTTAAGTGCAAATTCCCATGTACGTCAGCTCAATGACAAACTGAATCCAAACCTCTACTGGCTTAGGAAAATTATTACATTCAGATAAATACTGCAGACGTGCCACTGAGCAGTCACTTGTGTCATTTGCCTACAAGATCTAGCCTCAGAAACCTTCAAATAATGCACAAGCACTGCAAAACAGACAAATTCAACATTTTGTGTCCTGCAGTCATGCTGTTAATGCTTCTCAGTCTTCACTCAAACCCTTTTCCAGTTTCCTTGCCTCCTTTCTGGCCCTCCTCAAGAGCTTCCTGGCTTTTTCCAGATGGCCCAGCTAAAAGATTAGGATGATGAGTGCATACTATTGTTCCCTGCACAACTTTAGCAACAGTTGTTCAGAAAACTGGATTTGGAAAAATGTTCTTTAATTTCTCCAAGACTTTAATTTGTGATGGAATTTGAACCCAAGTCTCAAACTCCGTCTGGGGCATTCCTGTCTTAAGACTAATCTTAGTTAATCATCACCAATTTAATCCTGAATTAACCTCCCTGGAAATCTGGGGAAAAGGTAAATGGGTTGATGCCATGTATACAATATCAAACCAATATTAAACAATCCTTACTTTAAACTATTTTAGTGCTTTCAGGTTAACCAATTTAGCCATTAGCCTTTGATTAACAAGCTGGACTTTCATTCTGGTAGAACTGTTCCGATCTGTTTCTTCTGCAAATTGTAATAGATCATTGCAGAAGTGACTGGATCTATTAATTGCTCATGGGATGACTGCTCTCTGCCAGCCTGCAACAGAGGTTAAAAAGGCAGGTTCACTGTCATAACACATTCAACAAGATAGAAAGTCAGATACATGTTTCTAGTCACTCCTGTTCAAGAAAGTAGAATACTATATACAACGGGAGTTTATTAAGACGATCTGAGGGATATTTGGCCTTTCCCATATGAAAACTTTTAAAGAACTGTGCCTGTTTGGCACAGCAGTGTGAAGGCCAAACTGCACCGTGACTGATTTCTAAATACCTCCAGGGTGCCAAACACTGGGGAGAAGAAACAACATTGGCATGAAAACTGATTAACATAAATGGCAAAGAATTAATTTAGATTGGAAGCTAGCTAAAAAAGAATGTCTTCTGTCTGAATAGTGACAGAAGACTGAACAACCTCATCAAAAGGGGGAGTGAAGGATAAAGAAACCCCATGTCCAACACCCTTGCAGGTTTCAAGATGTATATAGATCAGTTTCTGAAAAGGAGAGACTGTGCAGCCTCACAGGGATCTCACTTCTCCCTCTGTCAATACTGACTGCAGCCCTTCCAAAGACACCAGTTCTATTACTAGCAAATGTGCAAGAGAAAGTGGAAACAATAAAAAAAGCCCAACAACTTGAGAGCAGAGATATGGAAAAAAATTATCTCAATATAGTCCTGACTTCATGCTCTTTTTAGTGATCAGAATAAACCGGTATAAACATTTTCCTGTGTTCACAACCAGAAAAGTTGAGTTATTTCACAGAAACTCAGTCCCAGAAACTTCAAGCATAAAAGAAAACAGGAATAATACCTTTCCAGCACCAACTGGTTTGGCTACATATGTTGCATATGCCACACTCACAATTTTTTCAACATTAGTCAGAACGTCCTGTACTGTAACCTTGATGCCAACCTACAGGGGAGGAGGTTGTGGAGAAAGGAGACAAAAAAAGGCATTTACATCATTGTCAGTTGAGTTGAGACAAAATGGTGCAGTGCCTATCAAACAGTCACATCCAGTTTCTTAAATCAAAAAAGAAGAGAGTTTAAAAAAATGCTTTATCACTGACAACATCTCTGAAGACATCAGAATATTTGCTGAGCTCTGAAAGCTCTTAAGTACAACAACTGTGTATGTATGTTTAGCACCACTTGTAGGATAAAAAAAAAAAATAGGAGAGATTTAATTTTATGGACATCTCTTTCCATTTACTTGTGTGCCATTTGGAGTCCCCATGTGAATCTTTCTAAGATCGTTATGAGCAAAATAATCTATATAAGCACATAAAACACAACAAAACACTTGAAGGTAAAACACTCTATTTGATCCTGTGAGACAGGCTTGACATGCATTCTGGGTTTTTTCTAATTTTTAGAACCTTTAGGAATAATTTTTTTGTAAGATGCATCACTTCCATTAATATCAATGACACTTGGACTTGGGCACAATCCAGATAAAGGTACCCTTAAGGTTTAATTCTGATTTCAAGCAAGTGATCGGGCAACGCTTTGCATACTTGCTACAATACGAAGAGTAAGAACACCTGAAATAAATATTTTTGTATCAGAAGTTTCAAAAATACTTAGAAATCCACCTATTCAGTGGACCCTAGCTCTGAGCTAAAGAGTGCTTAGAGGCCAATAGCTTTGAATTGGACCAACACCACCTATCTCATCCTGTCCATCACACCTGCCAAAGATTTTAAGTCTCCAGCGTTCAGTGTCTATTTTGACACAGATTATTTTACAGAAAAAATGCAATTATAATAGTCATTATAAAACCGGAGTTTGATTGGGTAGTGTTATTGTTTAGGTATCTGCACAAGGTTCCTTCTTAAACAAATGGACTCATGCTGCATTCCTCTACTCCTTCCACTTCTCTCCTCTACTCTTCAAACATCGCTAGGACCAACCGAGATGATCTCTTACCTCCATGCTGGTTTTGAATGCTCTGTTCACCTTTGCTTTGATGGTAATAATTTGTCCAATCCTGTTAAGAAGAATAACATCTTACAGTACGTAACCATGCACCTTAATATGGGTTTGAAACTGCATCCCTAGGAATTCCTAAAAGTAGTGAAGAAAATCTCATTGATTGGTTTGCTTCTTCCCTACTGTACTGAAAATGGTTTAGCGCTGCTACCCATCAGTTAAACTTCACTCATGCTCAGCAATGATTTCAGTCACTCAGATAACTACATAAGCTTAATACTAGCATTCCTTCTCCTTGCTGATGTCTGTATGATGTGACATGTCTCTCAAGAAATTTTGGCCTAGATTCTGAATTTGTCCAAAGGCACATCTTGCTGTGAGTTACACTGTATCCCTGAGTGTATCTAGCTGCAAAGGCTCTACAACATATACTCCATGTCCATTGTCTAGCATACAGATACATGCACATGAGGAAATAATCCCAGGACAAAACGGGCTCTTTGACATCTTTGAAGGATGGGGAAAGTTCACTTTCGAAGTTTTGGCCAAGAACACGGCTGCAATGTGTCCCTTCTGTCCTGACAGCATACTTCTGAAAAACCAACTACTCCTTCCCATTTGCCTACACAGAATACCTAAAGAGAACTACATCTTTATAGAATTAAATTTAAATGAGAAAGTAATTTCTTTCCTTCTGGAATTTCTACAGTATCTGTTATGGGTCGATAACAAGAGTAACCCTTGTTTTCAAACCCCTAATATCCTAGCACAAGGCAATGCTGAAAGGATGGACAGAAGTCAGTTCCCCCTAAAATTGTTTTATTGAGCAGAGCGGTAAAAGGACACGATGTGCATGGTAAGTCAGAACCACAGCCAAAATAACTGGGCATCAGGCCACCGCCTCCAGGGAATTTAAACTGACTTACAGCTGCTGAAGAACAGTCCCAGAGCAGGCAAAGTGCTGCTAGCTACATCTAGGACTGCAAAATATAACTCAGACCCCTTGAGTATCTATGAAATAGACATCTACAGCTAAGGATTTGGCACAGTTATGACCCCAGTTCATTAAGAAAAAATTCTTTATAATTTCTTCCTAATTTAATAAATAAGAGTTTTGATGTTTAAAGGTAAGGCTTTTCCTAAATTGCTTCTCTCAATGCCAGAACTTCAAACGAATTGTTACCAAACACTAGAATGGGGACTAGGAAACCTGTGCCTTTACAGCGTTGGACAGGAACAACCAACTGCACAGAAAATTTCTGTTTCTTGTTCACATTCAAGAACACAAGTGGAAGTTTTTGAGTAGACAGGAGGGAAAAATGGTTAAAAGAAAGAATGAAGACCATCTGCAGATACACAGCCCTCATTACCTTTTCAAGAAAATATTCAGAAGGAGTTTTTCCACCATTCATTGCAAAGAAAAAGCACAATCACTAACATAATAGTTCTAAACTGCACAGCTTAAGGGAACCCCCAGCACGTTAACAAAGAGGAGAGTCTGTTCAGAACAGTAACACAATACTTACGTTCAACCTTGGAAAAGAAGTTAACCTTACAATCTTGTAAAAAACCTTTAGAAAGCTTAGAGCCAGAACTCAGTCCAGGACCCTGAAACATCTCTGAAGGCTCTTTATCTGTCACAAAACTCCCAAGATGATTACAGTAACACAACAGTAGAGGTAATGACAAGTATGAAGTGAAAAAAGACAGAATATAACCATTAGATAAACCCTACGACAGAACATGACACATACCAATAGAGAGTGTGAGGCTTCTCTTAAAAGAGGGAGAGTTGCGAGTCTCTACAAATTCTTGCAGAGGACATCTTAGTCCCTGTCAAGAACATCACGATGCCGGATGATCCACAAGGTCCCAGTAGGGACTGCAGAGGTCTTTACCTCAGGCTTACTGTATTCTTCTTATGCTAGTCTTCTGTACAAAGATTGTTTATTTCACCTTTGTCAGCGACACCTCCCTGGTGACCTCTCTTCCTCTTTGCAAAAACATTGCCTAAGAGAGGTTGAGAGAGGTGAGTCTGGGTCTGTCTGCCTTTGAGGAAAGCACAGGGTGGGGACAACAAAACAAAGCTGGACATGATCACACTCAGCCCATGGCACCAGTCCCGCAGTACGGCGGGTTTGGACTTCACAGACGTTAGATTCCCTGTCTGTCTGACATCTCCCCTGGTGCTCCAAGCAGTCTGTGCAGCTGAACCCACATTTCATCGTAGAAAATGTAGTAGTCCTCTGGGGTCCAGAGGCCATATCAGAAAATAAAGATCTCAGAACTGAGACAGCCAGACAGAGAAACGTCTTTTCATATACTTTTGTGAGCCGTTTCAAAATGAAATGTTTTCCATTGTATAATGTATTCTGGCCTTGGACAAACCGATTTATTTAAACTAAGAGAGCTGATCAGCTTGGGCATTTAAATAGATTCGTAGGGGCAGAAGTAACAGAACACCGCACTTTCACTTATAACTGGCAGAAAGCTTTTGAAACGTATCATAATGAAGTGAATGTGATTCACGTGCAGAGCCCCAACAAAATTTAAATTAATGTAATTTAAAATCAGATGTTCTTACTACTACTGAATTGCTGTATATAAAGAGACAAGGAAGAGGGATTTATTTGTCATCATTGCATAAAACTGAGTTTTGCAATATACAGATTTGTGGAAATCTCTGTTTCCATATCAGCTGAAAAGAAATATCCACAGAAGACTTAATCCTTACAAAACATTTGGGAACCTGAGTTAGATAAATGAAACCTTCCAGCAGGTAACTGACAAAACATCTCTTTAATTTACTAGAGTGAGATATAAGAGCTCTCATATTTATGCAAAATGTTTGTATAATCAACAAGATCTGTCAAAATTTAGGAAATTACACAGTAAGCTGCAAACAGGATGTTAGGGATGACCTGACGTTGAAAAGTAATTACTGAAACCACTTCACAGTTGTGATGCTTGTACCCTAAATTCCTGTTAAAAATGAAACATCGGCATCACAAGTGGAAGGAGAACTACAGACATACTTAGAAACAAATTTGGAAGGAAAAGTATTTTCAGTATATTTTAGAAGCATGGTTCTGCTCTCAGAAACAAGAGAAAAGATTTCTCTGAAGCTACTGAAGTCTGAAGTATTATGTCTTAAAGAAAAAACATTACCCTGACTTTATTTGTAGGACTCTTTGATTATATTTTTCACAGAGAGGATTTCTTCTTAGGGACAAAATTAAAAACACAGAACAATTACAGACAGGACAAACACTTTAGAACTAATTTTGTAAAACAGATCAAGAAACTACCTTGAGTTCTAGATTCAGCACGACCATGTTCACTTTTTTGTTACTGGTTCTAGTTCTCATCCTAATGGCCACTGCTCTAAAAATCTGCTGTCCAGAAGTGTGAGTGGATGCTTATTTTACACTCCTGTACGGCAGTTTTAAATTGACACCAGCTTTACATTTGACAGCCAATGTTGCTTGGTTCACAGCCAGCACAACTGCACGTGCATTGGTCTATGTAACCAGCTCCAGCTCATCTAAGCACTCATTAATTTCCAGATTGCAAGATACAAAACCACACAAAAACTACAAAGTAATGGCTTTAAGTTTCTGTAAATATATGGTTTAGGAATAATTGTGCTATTTCCTCTTACAGTGTCTTTTATCCCTTGGGAAATAATGAGAAATGGTTAAAACAAAAATTAAGTCCTATATTATCTTGTAGATTCACTCAGTATTTGGTGATCACAAATGCAAAACACTTCTGGTTTTGTTTCAAGAACACATTTTTTTAAAAAGAGCTGAAAGAAATAGATGGTAAGAAGTAAATGGAAAGAGCACTTGCAAACAACAAAAAAATTCATACAGCAATTGTTAGAGGTATGTATTCCTTACTTAACAGAGATAAATAATGGCCTGCAGCTTTCACTTTAACCAGAGCCAAAGATCACTGGGCCTTCAGTTTCTCACCTGGCATCTAGGCTGCCAACTCAAAGTAACTATGGTTTATTTTTGACCTGTGATATTGATCTGTTTTCTAAGTAGGTCAGGCTATCACAGATAGAAAAGCTCAAGTTTGAAACTTAACCCTCTGACTCAGGGGAGTTCACTGTCCTGCTATCTCAAATTTTATAACGCCACAGTTTATCTCTGCCAACTAAGAGTATCTAGAGTGAAAACGTTTTACTATTGTTAGCTGATTTTGTACCTGGCAGCCTCTTCAAACTGTATGTCATCCATAGACGCTGTCACACAAGACACACCAGCATGTTTCTCAGCTTCAAAAGAGACACAGGGACAACAGAGTTACCACACTGCACTTGCAGCAAGCCATTCACCTACACACTTGAGCGTGACAGACAGAGATGAAACACAGTAGATCCCAGTTCTTTTGATCACTCTAATGCAAGTCTGCAGTGGACCCCTTAGAAAAAAAAAAGAAGCCAAATGAAGTTAATATACACCATGAAATAAGGGTAACATCAGGAGATGAGACTAGATAATGATAATTATTCTACTTAGTTTGAAAAAGCTCTGTTTCAGGTCTTTCTCTAAAAATGAACATTCTTGTAAAAGAGTGCCTAATGATCATGTTGCAGGACAAAAAAAACCAAAATATCACAAAGCATTAACAAGCCCAAAGAAATCTCAGCCATCTCCTTCAAAACAGGATGTTGTGAACATCAGCTATGTTAAACCAGTGTGGAAGTTTTATGCCAGTTGAGGATTCTGAGACACCAGAGAAAGATCTACTGGTTTATTAGTGTGGTCACAGCAGTGGAAAGCAGGTAAGGACAGGTCCTCAGTGCTGTACTAAAACTGCAGGAATGAAATGAAAATAAACACAAACAAAATTTTAAAAAATCAGAAACAAGTACGTACTTATCGTAAAATATTTTTACCAAAATTTTAACTGTGTTCTTCATCTCCCTAGGATGCGTTTGGTTATGACAAATAATGCACCCTATTTTTATTAATTATGAAAGTTAATCTGGAAAAGGTAAACATCTTCTTTACTGTTAAATAGCCCAATTGTTATCTTTTTACAGCCAGTTGTTGTGATTTATTACTTCTTATTTGACTGTAGCACCTGGAGTTCCGAGTCAGAAGCTAAATCTCCACTCCAGTAGAAGCTTTATAAACACAGGAAACCCCTGCTCCAAAAAGTTTCCTGAGTGACAGAGGCAAAAGACAGGACTAGCAGGAAACCTAGAAAATAGCACTCTGCAACAGGCAAGAGTTCTCACTCCCAAGCAGTCCCATATACTTAGTAAGCATCGCAAGAAAAAGCTTGAAGTAATTCAAGAGAGGATGGAGCATGAGCTGTATCAGTATCTGAGGAGTTCCCTTTGAAAATATAAGGGTAAAACACAGGAAAGCACTTACCAGAAAGTCAGCAAACTGCGATGGAAGGGAAGAGGTCACTAACGACTAAGAGGCTGGAGTTGCCACTGTGACAGGTAATACAAGAAGGTGATAGTCATAAATAGCCTCAAAAGCGAGGAAGCAGCCAGCCGGGCGGATCACATCTAAAGCAGCAGGATATGAAATGAGGAAGGTGTAAAGCCCAGGCACTTGCAACTGCAGCAGCTGGCACTAATGCGGGTGAAAGATGGTAAAGCCAAACAAATCCCTGACTGGCATGTTGAGCTTGCTGCGAGACAAAAAAGCAAAGCAACGAAAAGGTGTTAAAAATCCTTTGTGTGCAACGGGATTAACCCTGTGGGGTGAATGACTACTGCTGCCCTAAGCCTAACCAAGTAAAAACAATTATGAAAGTGAGCTCCAGTGACAGATTTGCAGCTGGTGAAGATCATCACAGCTTAACCAAAGTCCAGGGAGCAAGGACCAACTCTTGTAGCAGCTGGGGCTCTGCTACTTCAGAGCAGGTACTCAAGTTCAGGGGCTGGTGGGATCAGTTCAGAGTCTCTCCACAAAGAGCACTGTTAAGGGGTAAATCACAGAAGGGCAGAAATCAAGTGACTCCTTTGTGCTAGAATAAATCTCAGAAAAAGAAAAGTGTGATCATACTGGGTAGCTGCTACGTGCTAGGTACTTTCTGGGTTATTGTGTGGGACAATTTCTCCCAGGACCCCAGCTCTATATAGGCAGAGGGGCTTACGTAAAGCTGCACACACCCACGCAGCGAGTGCACGGCGGTCACCACGTCCTCGCGTGGAGACACCACCCCAGACACCCGTTCCCCAAATACACCCGCTATTCTCCGCAAGGCTCATTATGGACTGCTAATGTATGCAGCCGCGCTTGGAAACCGAGTTCACTGACAGCAGAGATGGCAGCGCCTTGGGTTTTCTTAGCGCTTTAGATGCGGCTCTCGCTTCCCCGAGTTAGCTGAGGAGATTTTAGAAGTTTTCGAAGCTGAGTTACAGCAGACACAGACTGCTCTGCGCGCTGGTTCGCTCTGTGGCTGAGGTTTTGGGGGTTTTTTTGGTGTGGTTTTTTTTGTTCCACCCATGTGCCAATATTCTTAAATTAGTATTTTTCTTTCTTCTAGTATTTTTTTTCCCCCCATCTCTTTTTCTCCTCCGCTGCTCTCCTTTTTACTTCTCTTCACGCTCACCGCCCCTGTCACCCCCTTCTTCTTCACCTTCCCTGGAGATTTGGCAGGATTTGAGCGGACTCCAACCCCACCAGCTTCCCCACCCCCTTGACGCCTGCTCCTAACCTGAACCCCCAAATCCCACACACTCCCCCGCCGGCCTGAAACCTTCCCCCCAAGCCCCGTTCCAGCCCCCCAGGGGCAAAATTTTCCCTTCTCTTTGCCTGTCACAGGCATACACCGGGCTTTCAGGAAAGGCGAGGCTGTCCCCACACAGCCGATGAGTTTAAGGCGCGTTTCTGAGGGAAGGCGAAGGGGACACAGAGGGCGGCCCCCGGGGCAAATGGCGGCGGGGAGAGGCACCCCCGCCGCCCTGAGGCGACGCTTCCCCCGCCCGCCGCCGCTGCCGCCACCTGCCCGCTGCCGCCCCTCTACCTGCGAGGCAGGCGGTGGCGTCCATCCACTTGAGGAGCTGCCCGGCGCTCAGCTCCCCGCGGTGGTTGGCGTGGGCCGGGAAGACGGTCTGGCACATACAGACATCGCCGCCGGCCTCCGCCGCCGCCCCACGCCGCTCCATGGCGCCGCGGGCGAGGGGACACAGCGGCTGCCGCGGCTCCCCCCCGGCACGGTGAGGCAGCGCTCGGTCAGCCCGGTCTCCCCGCTGCCTACCGGGGCTGGGGCGGGACTGGCCCGCCCCGACGGCCAGGGCTGAGGTGGAATCACCTCCTCCGGCGGGGGCAGGGCCGGGGAGGCGGGAAGGAGCCGCCGGGCTGAGGGGAAGGGGGTGCCCGCCTCAGGGGAGTGGGGTGAGGGGGCGCGGACGGCGGCACCGCAGAGCCAGCGCAGCCCCTTCTGGTTTTTTGAAGCCCGGTGTTGTCACCACGTTGTCAGCCCGGAGGACAGTCCCAGAGAAGAGGCATTCCCATCTCCAGAGCCCCGTCAGAAGGTGCCATGGCCTGGTGAAGCGCTGTCGCAGCCCGTACGGACATTTTGACACCCACCTGGGTGACCGTGGCCTCCTCCATCAGGCATTCATGGAGTTAATAACTGGTGACCTGTCTATGAGGTCGCCTCCTCCTTGCATGGCCTGGTAAGGTACTGCAGGATATTGCTGCTCTTGGCAAACTATGAAAATCTGTTGGGGCTGCTGAGCAATCGCTTTTGAATCAGTCAGGAAGGCCGAGGTTTGACTACTGCCATGGATACAGCCTTATTACTGCTGAAGGCCCAGCCAACCCCAGCGTGAAGACCCCAGGTGGAGAGAGCAGTCTGGAGATGCTTGGCAGGCTGGGCTTGTCCTCTGGTAGGGCACGGGCTGGTCGATGGAGCAGCCCCATTCCTTCAACATGGCAGAGCATAACCCCTAAATGGCCCTTAAGGAAAGACTGCAAAGCTCGTTGTTGTGCTGTCTTGTAATGTAAATACCGTGGTTTTCAACAGAGCAGGAAGACTGTTTTCTGCAGCCTTTCCTCACAGCCTTTCTTCTTTACCATCTAGCTACAACTTGTTACCCACTATTCCAATGCCAGCCTTCCCGTGTTTATTAAAAACACGCAGAAATGAATTTATCCCATGAATGCTTGTTCATTTAAACGTTGTTAAAGATCCAGCTTAAACCTGTAACAGCAGGGAAAATTTGAATTTTAACTGGCCTGCCTCACCAAAATAGAGTTTCTCAGTGCAGTAGGGATTTTCTTCCCACGTGGTCTGTTACTATCATTACAGTATAGCGAGATCTCTGTTTCTGTGCCACATACTCTTAGCAAGCAACAGGATGGCTGTACCATCACGCTACTTACATTCCAGAGCATACTGGCTCTGCAAATCCGCATGCTGTGCTATTCCCTGCATTTATTTCTATTCTGTTGCTTCAGAAAAAAAAGTTTGTACTGATTTCTCTCTCCTTCTTTGACTGGCTTCTGTAAAGGAAAGAGACTCTTGGAAGTGGCGGTGGCATAGCTCACTCTTGCTACCTGAGCCGGGTTTGTAAGTAATACACAGCCAGTATTTTCTCCTTTCTCAACCACTGAATCCAGATGACAAGAACTCAGATATCAGCTTCTCACATCATGGATCCTGGATCTCAGAAGGAAGAGTCTTTAAACAGAACTAAACATTTTTTCTATTTAAAAAATTGAACTTGTGTTTTGCCTGCCTAAGGCCAGTAATTTGTAAATTTGTTTTCAGGTTTACCTTGTCATGCTCATTGATCAGGATTTCTCTGAGATAATGCTTACTTCTTCGTTCGTGGGTAGCTTTCACCTCTACTTAATGTAGTCTCAGTGATCAGGTGTTTGGCCCATAATATCAACTGTTTTCTACTGTGAGATTAGGAGCTACAAAGCTGTTAGTATCACAGAGAACTAAAAGTAAAATCTGAATCTGCTCACATCTAAAACTTTCTGAAGTGTGTGGAGAAGAACATGCTTGGGGAGAGTGGTAAGCAGGCCTCTTTAGGCTGCATGGGGAGTTTCAGAGAAACAGAAAATATAACTTCCCATGTTTCTGTTGGGGTAAGGGCAAGCTGGTATTTGAAAAACACACCTCAGAGCTGTACATACCTCTTGATTTCTAAGGAAAGGAAGTATTTCAAAATATGTCCATTGGAAGCAGGAGCTGCCCTTCCAGAACAGGAATGGCCACCCAGGATACACACGAGCAATTCGCATGGCTTCCTCTGCTGTGAACACTTGGCAGACACACCTGGAGAGTGAGGTGAGGGAACTCACAGTCTAAAATGCCCTTTTCCCAAATGAGCCTCTGCTTTTGTAAACTGTGTTTCTCCTGCCCCCCAGCTCCTCTGCTTGGGCCCTGCCTCCTGCAGTAACAGACTCTAACCCTGTCTTCCAGCCGGCTTCAGCAACTCCTTTCTCAGAAGACCCTTATGCTCCTTTAGCTTCGTACACAGTCTCCAATGGAGTAACTTGAGTACTTAACAGCCTTCATTGTATTTTTCCTCAGAAAATACCTGCAAGGTCAGTATTGTTCTCCTTTCACAGCTGAAAAATTAGAGCTATTAAGTTACTGGCCCAAGTTCAAAAAGGAGATCTATGCTTTCCAATGGTTTCCCAGCTGAAAAGTACCTTTTGTGGTACAGTAGCCTGTACCACCAGATGAAGGTAGCTGGACCAACACTGGGTGGCTAAGGAAGCGTCAGGGAATCATCTTTAGGAACCATCAGATTTATCTTTATTGATGCCCACTGTGGTGAGAGGAACGAGTGGTCAAAGGCTGATGAGTACGCCTTACATCCAAACATCACTCAATCACTGACTTTGGTGAACTCAACTTTAAGTTTGGTTAACCAACTAAGAAATTTACTTCCCTTCAGAACTGTTGCTCGCTAATGCCATTTTTAAAAGTTCTTGTCAGTAAATGATTCGTACTTAATGGCTTGAGGCTTCTCCTGCTCAACTGAAATAGTAAAAACAACAAACAATGAGAGATGCAACACGGTTTTAAATAAATTTACAAAGAAAAAATAATGGATACTAGGTTATCATCTCCCAATAACATGCATTTGTAATTGAAGCAATGTAACTTAAAAAAACTTTGTGCAGCACAATATTGTATCTCGTGAGCGCTGTGAAGAACAAGAAAGTGCAATGCCTGTAGGGGAATTGTGCCAGAAGAGGTAAGGCATTTTATTAATAGAAGATGAGCTCAGTATTAGATGTGATTAAATCTTCTGAAAAGCAAAGCCATTAGAGTGAGCAAGAAATACTGCTCAGTCATACAGCACGGAGGCAGCTCACTGCCCACTCCACTAACCTCACTGCTCCAGACCCACCTTTCATCCAAGTTAGAATTTACTCTGAGAAATGGGATAGAACAAGGTGGAGGCAAAGGAGGCCTGATGAAGAACCTAAATTCCACAGAAGCCTGTAATCTAGAATTAGTTCTTGGGTTCCTACCAAAATTCCTTCTATATTTAAACAGATGTACGCGCGACTAGAGAGTTACATGGTTCCTTGGAAAATAACAGACTGGTGTGATAATCGTGACATCGTTAACACCTTCACTAGTCTTGCCTTACCAATGGAATCAGCAGCTGTAGGACATGCCTCCAAAATGGATCTTTTTGGTCATGTTTTAGATACAGATGTCAGTTACTGCAGTAAATGAACTACAGTATATAGCTGTGCATCTTTGTAGGCTGTATATTTCTATATTCTGGAAACAAATGTATTACTGCCTGAAGTTATAAATGTTTTAGAGATCCCTATGTTTCTTTCATAATCCTAGTTATTTGGTGGAAAAAAGGGGGTTTTTTTTGACACAGCTTTTGAAAATACAATTACTTCTTGTAAAATGAAACTTTATTCTAAAATGTATCCAAAATTGCAAGACACAAGCACCATTAAACAGATAAATAGACATATATTTATGTACAGAGAGCATCAAAACACAAAACAATTGTTAATATAATTCTTATACCATTTTAATGAGTATCCATCAATAAAACTTTACAATTTAAAGAAGACTTTTCAGTTGCAAAACAGTTGTAAAATCATATGTATAAATTATGTTTACTACAATTCCAATAACAGAGGCAAAGTAAAATACAAAAATAATAATCAATACTGCAAATTCAAATACAAAACCCAAAGTAATGCTGCACAGGTACGTACGTACACTGGATGAATTCATGCAGCTAGGCAGTGCAACAAATTAACTGCTGAGTTCAACTTATCACAAAATGGAACAACCATGTTGGCAAACAGAAGAAAATATATTTTTGTAATAAATCATAGTGCATTTTGAAGTTAGACTTTATAAAATGATTGTTGAGTGATATACTTCTAAAATTCCCCATGTGTTTGAGATCCCCCAACTCCTCTCGGCAAAATAAAAATACTAATGACGAAAGCTAAAAAACCCACTGTAGCACAGAGTCTGATGTACTGGTACCATCTTGATTTTTTTTTTTTTATTTTTTTTATCCTCGGTATCAGACCTGTTTGCAAGTGTCAGTGTCTGCAGGGACACACATTTCTCCTTGCTACCAAAAGTAAATCTTTCACGCTCCAATGCTATCTCCATAAACTGAACCTCACACGATGCTTAGACTGCGCTGGTTTAAAGAGACACAGCTGAGCCTCAGGAAAAAAAAAAAAAACAAAACCAAAACCAAAAAAACCTCCTAAATCCCTATGAAGTACAGAGAGTAAAACGGAGGATAGGGAGACCTCGTTATTCCTGAAGCTCCTATCCCTAATTGCTTTAATTACATAAACACAGAATAACATAAGAGGCTTTTATGGCTTGGATGAAATTTCTGCTAATTTGCTGGGCAAGCGCAAAGCCCGTGTTCCTCCACAGGGCTTGCCTTTCACAGTGCAGAAGGCTACAGACTGTTTTGGTTGGTGAAAGGAAGCCTCAGGTAACTATATAGAAAAATACTTGGCGGTGAAAATGCGTTAGAGCTAAAGAAACAAAATCAAAACCCTTGAAAAACTGTGATTTCTTGTGTAGCTGCGATACTAAAACATGGCTGTTCACCTTTCAGTTCTGCGTCAGTTGGTACATCATGAACACGTAGATAAAACCGAGGTTCTTACCTCACTGAAGATTACTGGTTACGTGTCAAAAGTAGATGAGATAGATACAATTACACAGTCTGACACTTTTTTTTTTTTCTTAAAATGTTAAGTGATAAGCACGCTCAGTGTTTTCACTAGAAGTTACTGCTAAAATGCTACATTTCCTTGCTGAGAAGACATGAATTTACAGCAGCCTGTAAACTACTGGAGAGTTGCTCCCTGCATCCTTTGTGCTTCCAAAACCCCCCTTTCATCACGAACTTCCAAAGTTAATGGGAGTTTCAAGCAAAAAGGGGATGCAGAAAACCAGCTGTATTGGGTCAACAATGTAGCAGTTTATACAGCATCATTTCTAAATTTCCAACATGCAAGCGCGTGTAGAGAGAAGCTAAGAGACAGCATGCACTACAGTGATATGTCATTGTGCTTATGTCTGATGAGAATACTATGGCATTTTCACCCGGGAAAACATAAATGTTAGCCCCAGAAGACTCAAATAGCCAGTATTAATGAAGCCATCAGCTACTATGTAGTAAAGAACACCCCAAAAGAGGAAAGAATGTCTGCTCGTAGCTTATAGATACCGAAGCTGAAGAGAATTACAAAGGCACAATACAAGCCTATATTTCTCATAAATTATATCTATTCATATATTTTTGCTCAAACCACCTCAAGATACTGAATGGTAAAATAATAACTGACGATACAAATGTTAATGGAAAGACAAGCACTAAAAATAAATGACTGCTGGAGAAGATAGCTCTTCACTTGCTACATTTCTACCTTTCCTGGGTGGTGAGCTTGTCCACCTTTCCTCCGTTGGCTGACAAAGCCCATCGAGATATTCAAGAACATGGTGATCCACCGAGAGTGTCAGACGACAGACAGAATGGATTTACGCATCAGAAAAGTTGTCGGTAAGTGGCTGCCACAGCAATTTTTCCCACTGCAACTATTTTCCCTTTGGCCCAGAATCCACTGAGAACCCAGGAACACTAACTGGAAATTCATCCCCATTTTCATGCAGAGATGAGGCTAAGATAATTCATGAAGATAACATTTTGGTTAAATTCGGCACTCAAAATATTGAACAGCAGAGCAGGGATTGTACTAGCATATCATAAAAAACAATTCTCATTTTTTCTATTCATAGCTACACAAGATGCATATCATTTTCAACACTGAATGACTCACAACTCGAAAAATAAAGCAAGTGCATCAATACCGCTCCTATTGAACTCACAAAAAAATTACAGCCACTTTTGTGTGGGCAACTTTGGAGGCAGCTGCTGTCTCAGGCCCAGCTGTGAGAATGCGGACACTTCATGAAGGTGAAAAGGTGCAAGTTACAACATTCGCATTTTTAAGCTTCAGCTGTTCCTCAGCTCGCAACAACTGCTGTTGTGATTTTGTACTGGCAGTTCATGAAGAAAGATACCAAGTTGGACTACAGTAAGGTAGCTGTATGGTGCAAGCCTGAGGTGGAACCTGCTATAAATGGGCTTTGCTAATCCACAGTAACACTGTCTGCAAAGATCAGGTCTGTCTGAAACTGGGTACTTTCCTTATCTCCAAACTACCATGTGAAAACATAAACATTTACCCAAAGTTTACAAAAACCCCACCTCATAAACTGCCATTACTACCTACATTCTCACAATCCTAAATTAGGAGCTCCTAGATTTATTCTTAAAAGCTCTACGGAAAGGAATCTTTAGCTATCCCCAGAAAGTATGAACATTAATATCTTAGTTACAGCCTCACAGCTGATATTAAAAGCAGCATATGCTGTTGCTGGTGTTGATTCATCTATGCAATGGTTTCTTCATGTCTTCCTTTCAATGAATGAACCTGTGCAGGCAAAGAGTGAGAGAGCCCTCTTAACAAATAAAGGTGAGGATTTCTAGGCAGGTGTGAACCTTCTAGAATTGTTCAAACAAGTGCATTCAAGTTACATCTGCTTATAAAAGAGGAATTAAGGATGGAGAGAACAGCAAACTGGGGCAGAAATCTCATGTTTGAGATTCAAGGATTCGGAAACTCATCTGGAAGCCACACAGATGCGGGTTCTTAGGAGCTGCACTATTCTTGGCTGTACTGAGCACAAATAAACACACTTTTGTGTACAGGGATGTGAAGCTAAATATAAACCCTTGGATTCATTCCACCTAAGCGTAGGCCCTTACAAGCATGCAGGATTCATCCGTGGAGAGGGCAACTGATGCCACAGTACAATCTTCCAGGGACAACTCCTGTTGTGTCCCTCCTCTGACTTGCAGAAGAGACCTAGGCTGGTATTTTTAGGCAGCTAACATGAGGTTAGGATGAATCGGGGCCCAGTGTGGAGCAGAAACGAGTCTGATGTGGTGGGACAGAACTGCCATTACAAAACGGGGTCTGTAAATAGCCTTGTCCAAGGCTCCGACCCAGGTACGCTTTGTGGTTGGTGACCCACACAATCCATCTCTGCGCAGCTCCCCAGTCTTGCAAGGAACTTTTAAAAGATGTAACAGTGAGGCTTGATTTTATGCCCTTGTTTGGTCCTTGGGCAAGGTGGCTTCTCCGGACGCAGGATTCCCGGAGCTGTGCAGCACTGTCTGTCAGGGGTACTCTCTGAGAGAGGCTCCCTCAATACACAAACGCACCCAGGGTTGTGTTTTGGTACAACAGAAGCAGCACCGCTTGAACCTCTCAGCACTTTTGACAGCTGTGGAAAAGAGCTGTCTATTTCAGAAAGGATTGTGAAAGAAGGGGAGCCTTCAGGGGGAGGTCTGACACAGTCTAAGGGCTTCAAATAATGATGTGTCAGTGGCACAGCTCCTTCCAAGGGCTGCAGCTGGGATAGTGACATTCCCCAAAGCGAGACCCTAAACCCTTTGGAAAGGGATCACTGTCAGGCAGCGTGCTCATCACCACAGACTGCCGCCCCTCTGAAACCAGCCCCAGCGGCAGCTTTAACGAAGTTACGCACAAAGTCTGGGGAAGTTTGCAGTGATTTCTCGTCCTAACACAACAGGCACACCAGTCCGCGCACTTAGGATGCTGTGGGAATTTTGTTCGCCATGCTTTCAGCCTCTTTCAGTATGGCATGGATTGGCTCTCTGTGGTAGCTGTTGATAATGAAGATGAAGCACATGCTGAGGAGAAATACAGCTGTTCTGAAATACGTGAAATATGTAAGATCCCCAATATTATCAATATGAATGCTTAAGGTCAGAAGCAGTATCAAGTCTTGCATGTATTTTCTACATTAATATTTACATTGACAAATTTTATATCTTGCTGGTTTGGAAAACTACTGAGGTTTTCTTTACTTCCAGAGACTGGAGTTTGAACGTTAGTTTCATTTATGATGTTGAAAATAATTCTTCGTCTAAAATACACCTGCCTAGTTGTTTAAATGTGGCCTGCAAATACTTGGGATTATGGGTTTGGGATTGCCCTGTTTTTTTTTTCTGTAAAGGGCTGTAGAAACATTTTTTTCATCTTAGAAATATAGGGAATTTATCTACAGATTGGCTTGAAAGTGTAACATTTATTGCAAGTACTCAAAGTCTTACATGAAAGGGTGAAGGTGCAAAGTCATTAAGAAAGACTGCCTTTATTCAAAAGGTTAACCTCGTCATTTAACTAGCAATAAAAACAAATAAAACACAGAACTTAAAATAATACAAGTAAGAATCCCCTTCAACTTTAGCAGCTTTTTCACTTTTCCCATCATTGTCTTTCAGTCTAGACAGGATTTAAATTTCTTACGTCAGAAACCAGCAAAGAATACATATACATTTTCAGATCTTTGTTGTATATCATAAAATACTAATAAAAAAGAATCCAGAGTTCAAGAATTCAGATTATTTTTCTATCTTGATAACAGACAAATCATTAAATGCTCCTTAAAGCACTGCCTCACGTAAAGCCTGCGGTAGCTGGGGGTGAGGACACAACACGGAGGCAGTGCTTCCTTACCCTCTGCATACCCTTAGAGACAGGTTTCTGTCCTGGCACCAAAGCAGAAGTTTTTTGGGACGATCCGTCTCATTAGGGTTGAAGTATGTCCAAGGAGCAGGTGGGATTAAGAGGGA
>JAOXJM010000019.1:73365250-73392909 GCA_026413425.1 Tringa solitaria
CCTGGCACCAAAGCATAAGTTTTTTGGGAGAAAAAAAAAAAAAAAGAAAAAGGAAAAAAAAAAAAAGGAGACACCAGAGGAGAAGCCAGTATGTCTTTGCTCACTCAGAGCAGGGAAGCCTGTAGGCTGGCGGATCTCTGTGACAGTCTGCTGAGGTCCCGAAGGTGCCTTGGCTGGGGGACAGCAAGAGGAGAGACTTTCTTGAGAGGAGGGACTTAGACTTTCCCTCCTGTCTCCTGCGCAGGGTCTGACTTCTCAGGCGGGCGGGCGGCTGGGAAGCACACACGGCAGAACCGGGCACCGAGTCACGGAACAGGCTGACCTGCAGCTGCCTGTTTGTCTGCTCAAATCCAACCCCAAGCTCTCAGAAACGGTATGAACTAGGTTGAATTATCTTAACGTTACATTTGATTTAATATTCCTGTAAATGGCTTATATATCTGCTGTTTGAAATACATTCTGAAACCACTAAGCGTGCTTAACAAAGCTTTAACTATATGTGAACAGCAAGTTTTGATGACAGAACAAGTACTGTTGTAGTATATAATACACATGGCTGTACAATCAAAAGCCACCTCTTGCTTCAAAACAATAATTTACAGTAGTAAGCAATGGTGACAAGGTTTCTTGTCACAAAACCTACAGGAATTTACAGAATATGCATGGATCACCGAAGTTATAATGCCAGCAGTAGACTACACAGAGTATCTTGTGCAATGTGAACACAGTTGACAATAGTTTACCAATGCTTTAAGTAATTCACATAAATATGCTAACCCACCAGCTATCAAATCTTCCTCCTCTCCCCACCAGAAACAAGTGTTTGCCAGATGCATGTACAGCAATCCATAAAACAATTGATTTATTTTTGTGTTTTTAGGCAAACATGCACAAAATAGATGCACTGCAACATTTTTATTTTTTATTTTTTTTTGCAAGGGGATACTTGCCACAAAAAAAAGCCCTCAAAATTGGCATCTAAGCATTTTGATTCACACTTCTCAAATAGCCACTACAAGGCTAAAAAAGTTTATTGTATGGATGCTTTTTGTCCTAAAAAAAAAAAAAAAAAAAAGAAAAGAAAAGAAAAAAAGTATTTGATTCTCAACTAACAGAAAGCTCCAGCTTCCACTTTACTCATGCCACTCTTCCATGACTGTATTTCGGCCCTAGTTTAGGAACCTGAATTCTCTTCCTTAACCATTAATGTAAATGTAAATCAAATCAAAACTAGGAAGTTAATCAGAAGAAATGAAAATAAGGCTGGGGAACGGCTTATACCTGCTTTTGAACGTCATGTTTACAGACGACCATTTAGCAAACACTGCTTTTCTTCTTTCCCACTAAACTGCTGGGCACGCTCTGCGCTCCCCTTGGAGAAGGACTCTGACGCGCGCTGGAAGGCCACCTGCACTTTGCTCATCGGTAAGAAGAGGTGAGGCCCCTTGGGTATGGCAGTCCCTGGGCCACAGCTGGGGACACCCAACCCCTCTGCCGGGGGCCACAGGCTCTGCAGGACGTGCCTCCGGCATTAGAAAGGAGAGCAGCTACCGAGTCCTCGCCACCACTCGGGCTGCCAGCAAGCCCGGCGTCAGTAAAACTCTTTTCAAACTCTCCTGCCAAATTACAGCTGCAGTAAATTTCTACTCCAATTAAGCACGCTCTGTTTGGATTTTACATCCCTCCAATCTGCATGGCAAATACCAGCTTTTGTTTCAAGCCATTGTATGTCACTGCTAGAAATCGTCTCGTCTAACGCGTGAGCCTGTGAGATGCTAACTTTCCTAATCCTGAGCAGCAACGGCTCTCAGGATATTGCGCTGCCGCTCCCTATTTGTTGTTACACTCAACGTCTCTAATGAAACAAACTCCCTGTAAGTAGGGCTCTAGTTACAGATGTGAACAACTTTCTGGATGATGTTTATCGGGCAAATTGTTCGTTATTTTTGTGCAAAGATCTGGCATGGTACATTTAATGGGAAAATCCAAATGAGAAGAAAACGTGAAGATTAAACAACAGAAATAAAGACTACAAATATCCAGTTCATCCAGTTGATAATTTGGCTCCTCAAGGATAGGAGCAGTTGTTCCATGGCAATAAATCTTCATATCAAAAGTGATTAGTGATGATTTTACTCTATAGGAACAAACATAGGTTTGGTCGTGGTTATTGTTATAATTCCCCCCTAATCTGAGGAATTGTATATATCTCCATAACAGACCAAACTTATGAATTGTATGGTACACCTGGTACACCCAGGGTACAGAGAAAATGCATCACCTCTCAAAATCCCCATGTTTTGTGCTGATTCTCTATGAAAACTGGTGCTAAACTGCCAGAATTTTCTCTTGGCTAAATTAAACTTCTGGTCTCGGCATCGTAAGATCTTAAGGGAGCCCCAGACGTAACTGCACGAAGAATTGTACAAGTTCTCAAGAGAACAGCGAGGTAGCGTACGAACACCTTGTTTCTGAGCGCACGGCCGCGCGCATCTGGTGGATAATTATCCAGTCCTTAATTACCAGACCCTGTGAACAAGCCTGCTTGACCACTCGGTTACTCTTCTGAGAGATACAACCACAGAAGCCTGCACAACTAAGGGGCACCCCTGAATCACCCATGAGATACAGTGAAAACACGGAATAGACAAATGAAACAACTATTTGTGAATTAGGCTCTAACAAAGTCATACGTATCGGGTGTTAGGCAATCCACTTTTAGGGGTGTGGAAGGAGCTTTGAACATAAAGTCCAGGTGTATTATTATTCAGAGCAACTAGGTAGTAAATCTCGTTTTGATCAGATTTCTCCAAAACTGTGTATTTCAGCAAATATTTATGATGCTGAATTCAAATAAATTTAAAAAAAAAAAAAGGTAATTTGTTTTCTCAATTTCTTTTGCACAATGAAATTAAATAGTGGCTAGAAAGTGACCATTTCAAATTATAATTGAAAATTGTATGTTTATTAAATGTGAAAACAGGTACCCAAGAAAAACCTTTATACATTTTTATGGCAAGTTTTCCCATTACATGAGAGGCTTTCTTAAACATTTTAAGTTTAAATGAAGAATAGTGACCAAACAGAAGTTTGGACTAAAATTGCAAAGCTGTTAACTATGTTGAGGGAAACAATGGCTGCAGAATTGAAAACAAGATGGAAGGACAAGTTCACAAAAATAGCTCATGTAGTAGTGAACAATGCTCTAATAAAATAAGAAACAGAAGAAAGCCATATCAGTTCTGCGTATCAGTACTATTGATACATAAACATGCTCCTTAATAGGTAAAATCTTTAAAATGATGCCTGTTAAGGGCAGACAAAATTTGAGCTTCTGGACTATCCATGCTCAAGCATGGTTTTAGAATATTAGCAGTCCCACTTTCATGAAGGATACTACGTGTATTCTTAAGTCTTTTGAACTATGTGCAGGTTTTATTTCAAACAAATGTGAATGTGTTTGCAGGATCAGAGTTTTAGTGTGCTGAGTATATGATCCGCTTATTTTCTCTAAATTTGTTACTGTAATTTGTTTCCAAGATAACGGCACTGGCAGACAATTTGCATGCATGCACTCAACATAGTATTTTAAATAAGAACTTTTTTTTTCTCTTGTTTTTCAGGTTGAATCATCATTTTGGTAATTTCAACAGAGCCTCTGTATTTTGCTCTATTTACTCAGCTTATACATCTGCCAAATAATGACAGATCTCAGATTATATATTTCATCCAGATCAGGGTGAAATCCTACCAAAAAAGACTTTATGTGAGTGGTTTCATCAAAGTTTAAGCTGGACAACTGGAATGAGCAGCAGCTTATAGCACTGAGCCAATAATATCTGGGAAGTAGAGGAAGCTGCACACACTAAAATTTAAATCTAACTCATTTATCTCTGAGTGTACTGAATTTTTATAGTGGTTTCGTATCATTAAATCCTGAATTAGATCCTTAGTGTGATCAGTTCAAAGAGAAATGAACTGTCACTGTTGAGTTTTTTGTTTTTTATTTGAAAGATGTGCTTTGTCAGGATTCTCATCCTTAGGGCCTAACCAAACCCAAGCATGATTGGGGTAGGAGCCATGACTATATTATCACTTACAGTCAACTAAAAAAAAAAATTTACCTGCACTGGTCTTTTTTTTTTTTTTACACTGTTAAACTCTAGTTTACATTCTCAAATGCAAGTGTGTAGGGTCAAATCTTGAAGAATCCAGTCCTTAACACAACAAGAACAAAGAATAAGAGCTGACTAGGAATAGGAGATAACACTTAAAAATAATTAACTGATCTGAGAAATAGAAATTGGTGTAACATGTATCAGCTGAAACTTCATTTTGACTGGTAAAGGGAAAAAAAAAGAGCAAAATGTTCAATACTGAATATTGTAACAGCTGGTCCCTCATTAAACTACACATCTAATTCCAAATCATCTTTACACGCGGTATATTTCATTTGCTAGCCACAGAACAGGGGAAAATTCAAATGACTTTTAGCCAGTTCAAGAAGCTGTCCTTCTGCCACATGAATTGCTATCCATAAAGAAGCAAGATTCTATTTAATTCTTCCTAATTTGAATTCTTTAAAATAAATAATTAGCTCACTGCGTTTTCCCATTGCAAGGGAAAGCAACAGCTGGACATGGGGACTTTTAATATCCTACTTTGCGAAGTCAAAAGGGGAGCAGGCTGGTAAGTCTGAAAGTTGAACACGTGACCCATTTTGGTGGTCTGGACTCTGCAACCAGAAAGCTTCCAAAGCAAATATGGCAAACGTGGTCTCAGCCACAGGCTGGTGGGTGACTCTCTGATCTGGGGACTGTCACTCTAAGGTGTCTCCGAGTCAAGTGGAGGCACGTGTCCTTCACCGAGCAGTGTAAGGTGTGTCAAAGACTCGACCCAAGGCTGTGGCCACTTTTTTTACACACACCAAACTCACTCCACACTGGAAGGGGGGAGCACAGAGTGCAACTGCAGCTCTTCTTCATGCTCAGGCCATTAAGAAAATAATGCACCCCATACATGCAAATATCCAGGGTTGTTGTTGTTTTTTTAATCCACATGTCAGGCCACATGCTTTACTTGTGACTCATAGAGCTTCTTCCTTGCCCTAAACCCTGTTCTTGCCTGTACAAGACTTAGAAGACATGGAGATAAAATCTGGGTATGAATACTCCTCTTCACGGGTTTATGCAGCAGGTAAAATACTGGTTTCACTGTGAAATTCACAAGTGAATCCAAATATCTACAAGGCCAGAATATTTGCCACGGTTCTAACAGTATGAGACATCCATTACTCCCTACTTCTGCTGCTCTTAAGATTTCATCACTTCTGTTTTTAAAAAGCTATGCTTTAATCTTGCCTGAAAGACCCTGTCACAGAATCGCGATCTATTTATTTTTATATTAAAGAGAGAAATCTATCTAAAAACCCAGTGTGGAGAAACTATCCTGCACCACTTAATATAAAATTACTCCCAGAGCTGGACAATTTCTGACATTATCAATAATGCTGTTGCATAAGGACAGATATAAACAGCAGTTACATTACACATTGATATCTAGTGCATTAGAAACATAAGCAGGAGTAAAAAGTCAGTGCTTGGAAATAGTCTCTCTTTCCATATTAATACTCTAGATATGATAAAAACCCTACAAGGATTTGTAAGCAAAAGAAAGAAAACAAATGAACAAGCAAAAAGCTCTATGCACATTTAAAAAAAAACAACAAAGGGATACTTACAATTTTTAAGTTGAGCAATTAGCACGTAAGATTGTTTTCTAATCTAACTGTTTTCTAATGGGTCAGCTGCAGAACCTATGTATGGTTGTCACCTGATCTTACCAATCCATGTGTAAGTAACTTTACTCAGGTATGTAACCAAAGGGATATAAGCCTTCCCTACGGAATGCAAGCTGGTCAGGCTTCTTTATATCTGACTAAAATTTTAACAATAGGATACGCACTGAATATTCACGTAGATCTCCCAAATCTAGAATTTTGCAAGCTTGCACCTCTTTTATTCTGCCAGCCTGTGGGGCTACGCAGGTCTGAGAAGTGCTGGCCACAGAGGGTAACGTGCAGTGTCAGGGCACAGAATGACGGGCTACGAAAAAGCAGAGCCTGACCCTGCTACTTTTGAAGCCAGGAATGTATTTACTGAGATTAATGCTGCAGGATCAATGAAACTATGTTTAATTTGATAGAAATGTTTTGGAAAAGAAATGGAAAGGGGAAAAAAAGATATGCCAGCAGTAGTACGGAAGGGAGTTCAAAAGAACTACAGAAGAAAACTTATGTGCCTGAAAGGGTGTTATGTTCTTGTATGTAAACTAGTATAACATTTTGATAATGACATTCAATATGCGTTGGCAGTTGCATTTAAGGGGTTCCTTTGTGCAGGTTTAATTTAATGGTCAGACTTTGATCCTTAATAGGTCCCTGTAAGTTAAAATATTGCGGATAATGCCAAATTCACGAAAAAATAAATGAATCAAGTCTCTGATTAACAGTAAGCCCTGATTCTGCTTAATTTTGCCACAGAATACAGCTTCAGTGATGGCACGTACTCCATCTCGTAAGACAGCCCTCAGTGATGCCACCAGGGCCTGCTGTCCCGTACTCACTGGACACACTGCTCGCCTGCAGGAGCCCCAGCTTGGCTTGGGACAGCACTGGGGGTCCCCTGGAGACACACCGCAGACCCCAGATGCTCTCCATCGCTGAAGAGCTCTCTCCAGGGCACACCTACCTGCTACGTGAATGGGCTGTGGCACTTGATGCGCAGTCCAGACATACCCACCTACCTCAGCCCAGCAGCAGTGACATATCTGACTGAAAATGGGCAGAAAAGAGTCCTAAAGCCATTAGAAGGCCACCAAAGATAATAGAGATGTCAAATACAGGCTGTGAGGATGTCTGGACTCTGCAGTGCTTATGGGACAAGCTGGTGGGCGCTGGGGACATAGCCACTACAAACAGTGCTGTTAGTGGCAACAGCAAAGGGTCTTAGGAAATTAGATCTGATTTTGTGTTTTCCTAGCTCAAATCAATGGCAGGGGCTTCTATGGTCTTTTGAGATAGCAACGAAGTGTTTTCCAAAGATAAGCAACTGAATGCACCTTTCATCATCACTGGGAGAGAAGTTCAGAAAACCACATAATGCCTATTTAGTTTATGTTTACAACTAATCAAAGTAGCTATTATTACTCAAATGTAACGCTACCAAAATTTTGATATTTTAACATAATTTTAAGCCTCCAAGAGTTTAGTCTTTGAATAGCCCTAACTGGAGAGTAAAAAGGGTTATGGTTTTTTATTTTCATACATCATATATACTCTCTATATAAAATATATGTAAATAAAAAAGAGTTAAGAGATTGTAATATTCCTTACACATCCTGTCATGTGCAACTATCATCACAAAGAGCCCATTACATATGCTTCTTTATGACAAGCTCATGAAAAAGTCTCCTTGCAAGACTTCATGGACATAGCACATCTCAGAACTGCTCCTCCTATGTAAGTGGCTTTTCTTTGTGCAAAGTCCAAGGAGATGACTTTCCTTTTTTGTCTGTGGCATGAATTTTTGTCCGGCCACTCTGTGCCCACATTGCTGATCATCAATCAATTTTGATCACTATACAACTGAAAACTGTTGTTTTCATGGGGGAGCTGGAAGTCATTTGGAACTAAATGTACCATAATCTTGGTTTCAGAGCTTTGCCTGAAGTGACACGGGACTGCTTCCAGAAGCATTTCTTTTAAGACCATATGCCTTTCCTCCATTCTGTCCCCAGCTTTCACATCTATTAGGCTGCCCTCCTGAAAAAAATGGCCCAGACCTTTGTTCCTCTTCGGTTTGTGGCAAAAGGTAAGACCCTCACAAGGCTAGTAGTCATAAAAAGTTTACTCCATCATTTTGGCTCAAAAAAAAAAAAAAAAGAGAGACTGCTTACTGGCAAGTTTCGGGGGAATTAATTCTGGCAGACGTGGTGAAAAATACACACCCTATTAGCAGGCTGACCTAATTTTCTGAACAGGCTTGAGAAATAGTGTTTGCAAATAGGACCATAGATTGTTACAATTTGGTTGAGAATCACTGAAAATGGGAAACGTAATAGTAAATTGTTAGGTTCCGGTGATAAGGACGCTACTGTATTTCCACTACCTCCCCTACAGAAGATCATGCTAAATGGAAAACTCATTTCCAAGGGGAGAAGAAGCCCTGACTCTTTATTGCTAGATTCTATAGCAATTGGAGCTCACTTACAGTAACCTTATAGTACTCTATATAAACTGAGAAGCTTGTATCAAATTCAGGCTTCCATTTAAAATAGATATTGCAGATACTAGGCTTCAATTAAAGAAGAAAAATAACCTTCAGTGCTTCTTTTTTAAAGGCAAAGTATAAAAAAAAAATCACCAAACTAGGTGAAAATTATTAAATTTCTCCAAAAAATTAAGATGAGCTTTCTTCTATTTCTTGAGACAGTACACTTTGTGATTCACAGGGTAACTGGTATCAAACACAAGTTAATGAAAGCTCTTGTAAGCAATTTTATTCCTAACCATAATGGCAGACATCTAAAAAATAAGAAGAATTTATCATTTGAGTTCACCTTAGAAAATAACTTATAAAGCAGTGATATATGCAACGTAAAACAGTTCAGGAGGGGAGAGGGAAAGTTAATTTTAATAATTAAAATGTAAACGTGAAAAAAAAAAAAGATGGAATAAAAGTCCCTACTTCTCATTTCTACTTAAGATGTCGTGTGATAATATTTTACAATGTCTTGTGGGTCTATATATGTATGTGTGTATTTCTATGTCACACACACATACATATACTTGAACCCACACATGTACATACACAGATAATTGTTTGCAGTTCCATCTTGGGCAGTTCTGTTATGCCACTTTTTACAGTTGCCTCAATCATGTTTGGGACCCACTGTCTTGACAAAACGGGGGAGATGGTAGAGAAAAAAAAAAAAAAAAAAAGGTGGGTCTGATTGTGTCTGAGATCCTTTTGTTAAACTGTACACTGGGACGAATAATTTTCTTCTGCAGTAGCTCTCTGAAGAGGGCCAACTCACTGTGGTCTTCATGGCGAGACTTGTTAACGGATCACACACTCATTGTCATGCTAGGGGAGTACTGAAAAAAGAGGAATCCACATTTTAACAAACATTGCCCTCCCCCCTGCTCCAGGTAACTAAAACCACTTCTGGACCACAACAACGAGTTAAAACGTCCACACGCTCTTTGAACTTCCTCCTAAATTTGTACTGTGGGCCGTGCTAAGGCTGTAGTTCAATTTGTGGTATCGTAACTTGTGTTACGCTTCTCTCATTATGCAAAAATACCGCTATTGCTGATAAAGCCAGCTCCCTTGAAGGTTGTTCTGCTGTTACCCAGGTGGTGTGATGAATTCACTGATGCTTTCCATGCTTTTTCCTGGTCAACGTAGGCTACTGGGGGGATTTAGCTAGGCAGATGGCTCATCTCAAGTAGACCAGCTGCATTCATGGTCAGCTGTACCACACAATATATTTGAGAGGCTTTTATTACTTTAGGGGGAGAAATGAGTAAAGATGCGTCTGACTGGAATTAAACTAAGCTTTTGGTCTTAATTATTCTGTGTTATCGATTTTAGGAGGCAAGCTGAATCAGTGATCATCCTCCTTTATGTGAACCAAAAATTCAATCAGCACATTACATTATTATTGTAACACAAATTGAACTGTAGCCCTTACGCAAGCTGTAGTTGCCCTGAAGTTAGCAGTACTTCATTACAATAATCAATGGGACACCGCCATGCCTAGAAGAAGTACACATCTGTATGCCTAATTTGTTTTTAAGTTGAGAATTGTGGACTGCAGAAACACTTACTTTGGCCTAAAATCTTTTAAGTAGAGGAAAACGTTCAAATGCAAGAAGTATTAGCATTATGAAAACTGATACCAGAAAGAGAAAGATAAATTTGCCTTTGCAAAAACAGATATGCAATAAAAAAACCTGCCAAAGCTAGTGTTTCAAGCTGGCCATTTCCAATTATCCAAACATATCAGAAAAATTCTTTTGGATGGGTCTTTGCTGTCATGTAAACTGCATAAAAAGGACTACTTGGGTAACATCTATTTTGTCCCAGGTCAGGTCTCTGACAGTTTGCCCATCCCATCACATGCTGAGCACTCCCACAGTGGGCCAACAAAGCAGGTACATGCTTATTTTAGCCAATGTCAGAGACCAGCTAAACTCCTTAAAGCAAAGCATTTGTTCAAGTGGTTTCCTGTACCTGAGCCAAAGTGCCTGGGTAATCACTTCTGACAAGGAATCTAGAGGTGATCTAAAGGTGTTTGTGATTTTTAACTTATTATCAGCCATGCACCATTCCCAACCCCCAACCAAAACTCTTGGTGAACTGAAGAGCAAATATGCCTGAGAAATGACTTCACAATAATGCCTACTCTAGCCAAGTATTGAAACATGAATCATAAAGCAAGACAGTTCCGCAGGACTACAATATGACTTGTTGGCATGTGTCATGCATGCCTTGTAGGCATTCATCTCACGTAAAACCTTGAGAAAACTGGGTCCCAGGTTCTTCCAGGCAGGAAAACAGCATCTAGGAACACCTAGAATCTAGTAACTGTCTGAGAAAACTGATTTTCTTTTGAGTACAGCTGATGTCCTTTTTTTCACGACTTCAATTTGGCAAACTGGCGTGTCTGCTGATCAGACTGCCTGCCCTCAGTGCAAGCAACATGTACCAAATCAAGAATCAAGGTTCACCATGACGAAGGATCAAGGAACATTTAATGGAGGTTCTGTGGTTGCAGTTTTTTTTTGGCAGAATTGAAACATCAGTCTTTTTGGGTTGTATAAACCAATTTTCTCCAATACTCCATACAATCTGAACATGTGCCCTCATTATGAAGACACCAACAACTAACATGCAGAAACTCTCCCTTTTCACTAGTTAAAGAAGCCAACCCCCCAAAAAACCTGAAAATCTGATTCCCATGAAATTTGCCATGCAATTTGACTGCTTTGTGATCTAACAGAAGCTGTTTACTCATCATAATTTCTGAGCTGAACTTCACCACTGGCATAGGTAATGATCACTTCTGGCAGCAGTGATTTCCAATAAGAACAGAAGTGTTGAAGTCACTCAGCACTTCTGAAAAAACAGGCCACTCCTATTTAGGAACCTAAATATGGATTTAGAAACCCAGCTTCAGGCACATGAGTATGAAAACACTGTAGTCTTGCTTTGTGATGTATTTTACACCACGTTTTGCTGCCTCGAGCATTCTCCATTTTCAAAAAGCATCGTTTCTCCCAGAATGAACACTAGAGGGAACCTTTGCTTTTTCTGGCTCTGACAGCACACTGCATCTTTCCAACGTGAGGTCTACTGGTGCTCTAATTATATACTTCAGTGTGAATCCTGTTCTAAAAGACATTCCCTGCAAGACACATTGTTTAGGAGTCAAAGGTTGGGCAACCACACATTGAAAACACTCAAATGGAAGGATCTGTCAGCCCTGTGTATTTAGGCTGCTGGGATATTGCCTGACAAATGCCTGTTGTGCATTACTGAATACATGCGGCGTAATTATTACTGCTTGGCAGATCTAACTTTCATTGACAACTGACCTCTTAATCTAGGAAAAGAGTTTCTGCAGTAAATCTACACCTCCTACATTTTTCCAGTTTCAGCTCAACTTGCACCAGTATTTTGCAGAATTTTTTTCTCGAATCAATACTATAATTCTAGAAGCTAGTAAAAAACACGTTAAGGCACAGTACTGCATTACAAGGACACTACAAAGCTGTTTCTTCTCACCGTTATTTTTCTTTTTTTAAAGAAAATGCCAGAGATAAAGGTTCACAAAGTGAAAAAACAGCTAGGTAAAAAAATACTTACGCTCTCACTCTGAAAAGGGTTTAGGAAGTTTCCACCCATCTCACCGTCATCCCGGGGAGTGCCAGGCTGATTACTCATGCTCATATTACTGGGAGAGTTCTGTTAAATCAGATTTTAAAATATAAATTAAATATTGAAGATTTCAGTTCATTTTCCAGCTTCACCAAGTGTGCTAAAGGCATGCTTTACACGATACCGTAGTACACAAGGATGCACTGTGCAATGTGCTGGGATTTTCAAAGACAAAAAAATAAGCCTCTGCAGGGTTCTGCATGATTCAGTCACTAATTTTAGCCTGTAAAGTAATGTTTCCTTCCCTGAAGCAAGAATTATTTTTCTGTAATCCTTGTTTTCAGGTTGTAGCCAGCACCTTCCACTGGAGTCAGGAAAAGCTGTAAGTGGCTGCAGCAGGTACGAGAGGTAGCTCTGTCACTGCATTACAACACATGCCCAAATTCAGTGAAGTCTATGAGCGTGTGCCTTGACATATGTGACTTAACGAATATGTACCTAAAGGTTGACATATGGATGGATATGGTCTACACAAGACCTTCACAAAGGCCTCTACCTGGGGTCTTTGTTCACTGTGTTCACGATTTATTGAAACACAGTTTCACAAGTAGTTCACAAGTGTGGTTCGAGTGCTAAACCACTTCATGAAGCACAGCTAATACACAGCGTTTATAGGTCAAAGAGTTAACAAGTGTTTTGGATAAAAGGCTCCCAAGTAACAGCTGGCCACTGGGCTGGGCTTGCAAACACTGCAGGAGCTTTACTTCTGCCATTTGCTTGCACAGAGCACAATGCAACAGTATTCTATAATCTACCTTTCCAGGGTCTACATGTGATGAAATGCTAGTTATAACAATACAAAGGCTTCTGAAGATAAATCTGAGGTTTTTTACAGAAGTGCACAACCACCTCTGCAATGTTCAGAAAATGCTTCCAAGATTCAGTCACTTAAAGAAAGGGTGAAACAAGGTAACTGTCACAGAAATTGTTCTAAGTAAATAGCTAATACATGATTATTGTAGACACTACAATTAGTTAGGTGTTTTTACAAAGTTGATTTTTGGTACCCTACCATGCCTGGACCAGGGGCAATTCTCTTTCCATCACTGTTAAGATTCCTAATTATACAGGATTTGTGATGGAAAAGGAGCAGCCATGGAAAGGAGGGAGCAAAGTCATGAACATCATGAAATGTTTACATCTATCACCATTCTTTTTTTTGATTTATTTATTTTTAATCCAGAAAAATTGAATGCAATATTGCTGTTGTTGAGATTTTACTTATACAAATGCAAATCTGCTATGCCACAATAAATTTAACACAAGCCTTGTGGAGTCAACGGGCAAGCTAACAAAATGCAACTCCAAGAAGCAGTTCTTAATCAAAGTTACCAAATCATAATGGCTGTAGGAATCCTAAGTGTATTTCTTCTGTTTTATTTATGTAATTTGCAACTGCAATCCTGATACAGTGTGTCTGCTAGCATAGAGATTTTTTCTTAAAAAACCCAAGGTATTTAGCACTTCAAAAATACCCACATGCAGTCTTCATTTAGTGTAACTAAATCTGCAAGAGGTCAAACTTTGAATGAAAAATAGCAAATATTTTAAAAAGAGCAAGTTCCCTTAATTTCTTGGCACTTTCCTCACCACTACAAAGGCTAACTATCCTACTCTGGCACTTTAAAGTTTAGTGGAGTAGTCACCGAACAGAAAACAGGATGGGATTGCTGTGACTCCTACTTCCCCTTCATACCATATTTCCACGTGCTCCCCTCTGTAACCATCAAGTCCCATGTTGCCCACTGTCCATAATTTAAACATTGCAACATATTCCACTGTTCCACAGGATTCACTTCACCTCCAAAGAGAACAAGAAGCGTTGTTCCAAGCTTCATTGAATACCAAAACTCAAATCCATTACTTTTTGCTAGTACCTGAGCAGAGTGGTGTGGCTAATACTGTCATAATACAGTATATACTGTCCGCTTTGCAAGCTATTTTGTACGGTTAGTGCGAGGCTGCTGTTAAGTTTTCACCACGTTCCCCCAAGGGAAGATCACCATTCTCAGTATGAATGGCCAAGTGTGTTCGTAGGTTCAGGTCAGGGTACTTATGTCCAGTTATAGACATAAAATTAATTACGTAAGTGACATGCAGGCATAACTGGTTTTTGTTAGCACCTGAAAAGCAACTTAACAGGGTTGTGCCAAGGCCTTTGCCTTTCAACTTTCTTCAGCCCAGTTCACTGCTTCTCAAACTGTGATCCCCAGATTTGCGGGAACCACTGGACAACACATCCGTCATAGACAACTAAAAGCCTAACTAGTTAATTAACATCTGACAATTAAGTTTGCTATTCAGTGAAATTAATATAGCAAATATTTAGGGATCCACAGCTTGAAAAAGGTTGAAAACTATCGCTTTAGTTCAACCACAGCTATTGTACCTTTAAGCAGGATTTAATTCAGGGAAGTCCTGTTGCCTGTGTTATGCAGGAGGTCATACTACACAATCCTATCAGTCCCTTCTGGCTTTAAAATCTATGAATATAAAATTTAAAACCCACTAAGGCCTTGTCACATTTATTTTATACGATGCTCCCGCACTTTTGTTCATTCCTGGGGGATTTGCCCCTATTTTATCTTGCTCTGTGTAGTGCAAAGCTTTGAAATTCTGCAATTGCTACAGTACGCCAGCCCCAAGGGTTCAAATTCCTGACATAAACGCTTTTATAGCAACTCCCCTGGGCTGCTTTTATGGCCAGTATGGGGCCTGGCATTGTAGCACTAGCTGAGGTTTTCCAAAGCAAGTATGTCTTTGATGCCTGCACAAATTCCATGGGCACTGCAAGAAACACTGGTTATTAATGTTTATTTAATATGCATAATTTCAGTTCGTTTACTTCCCCCATCTCAATCTACTTCCTAAAAACTTCATGTTTTGCCATTCAGCCAAATAAATTAAATTCTTCTCTAGAAAACGCAGCTCTGTGAGCCGCACTGATTCTACCATGACTGGATTAATATTCTGATGATCGGCTCCTCTCATGCGTATTTTACTTGAAGTCCTGTGCCCGGACTTGAGCATCAAACCCCCCAAACCCGTGTTGGTTTCAGTGAACAGTTTCCCTCAGTGGAAATCTACTCGTGCACCCAGCCAGACCAGCCGTGAGGTGTGTGGGGAGACTGCTACCTCAGCAAGAGCGGTCCTGGTGACTCTCTAGAAAGTTGGAAGGCAGCAACATAATAATTTTGCATGCACTGACCCCAGAAACCTACTATTCCTTGCGGGCAAGGACTTTTCCATTCGAGTTTAAAAAGGATTATGTACTACTGCCTACCCACATTTTTCCACTCCTATCAGCGCAGGCTGCATATTGGGCAGGGCTGCTCAGAGAAATGGTGTAAACAGGACAACTCCGCTACTTCCAAAGTTAGCAGCATTTTTCTTTGAGTTATTTGAAAGAGACCTGCGTCAAATGTGATCTCCAATAGTTATTTATTAAAGTTAACAAACTACGAGACTTCCAAGTATATTTCTGGATATGAGTTTTCAGAGCTCCTGATGCTTGTGTTAGCACATACACTGATACTTAATACCAGTGAGTTGAATACAGGCTTTTAAAACTAATCCTACAGCAAGCTAATGGAAACGTTTTGGGTTTTTTCCTTAAAAAATGCTGCAGTTTGCAATAAAAATACTGAAGAAAAAATATGGACATTGATTTAAAAAGTGCTGTATGCTTATTATCTCATTGGAGGCTTTTACTGAATCCATCACTGCACATCTAAGCACAGCACAACTAATGCAACACGGTCATTTCAATCCATCGTTTTTCTCTTTGCAGGCCTGAGAATGTTATAGATCTGAAAAATGTACATAAATATAGGACTGCTATAGACACTGCTCTGCCACAGGAGCAGCAATGGCTTCAGACATATCGCTGAGGACCTCCTCTCCAGAAAGATATATGCCAAGCACACTGTTACAGGCTACCTCTCTCCCATACCACACCACAAGAAGACCACGAACTAGGGAATCGTTCAGGGTCCTCCTCCTCCTCCTCTTTGGATTTGTACCACTAACTGAAGAACGACTCCTGCCTTTCAGCCACCTGGAAGCATATTCTCAACAAATTCACACTACAAGGTTCCATGTTAATCCATGGGAATTTAGGTCAGCGTTTTGTTCCTTGTTGGTCTATGTGTTGGCATCTCACCATAGGTCATCACCTAGAGCAAGGTCCCAGCATGACCAGAGCACGTGAAGACCAGTCTCAGACAGAACTGAAGAGGCAAAGTCTGCACTGGGAAAGATCAAGCCCCAGCACCTCGGTACTCAGTCCCGGGGCAAACAAAACACACTGGCAGCTGATGTGGCCAAAAGAAACTCATACTCCTCTCTTGGAAGACTGGGAAGAATTTTGCTACAAACAAATGAGTTATAAAAACTTTAACTGAAACAATCTCTTCATCAATTTCTGTATTTAGAGATCAAAAGTATGAAAGTGCGGGGAGATTGTTGTAGTGATGCAGTTATTAGTTTCAGTCAGTTACATCTGAAGATGCTGAGTAAAAAATGTGTTTTGCAGGGCAGAGATTTATACCACTTTTTCAATACCAAATAAGCTCATTAATTCCTAAATTAATGATGATCACATATGTAGTAGCATTATTTTTCTGGAAAAAGTGACACATTCAAGCACAGTATTATTTTTGTACATGCAAAACTCCTGCAGTTTAAAGTCACATTCACTTCCAACTATTTAATGGTCATGATATCAAAATAGTGCTTATTCTAAAACTACTTCTTAATCTAGCTTTTAAGAACTTATACAAATGATTAAGATATTAACATTGCATTACAGAGGTGACAAAAGCAATCATGCAGTGAATAAAAGTAACATCCTAATGACATTTTCCCAAATTTATATTTAACTAGAATTGATTGTTAAAACTAGATTAATTTGTCTTAACAGTATGGAAGATTATAACATGATCAATCAGATTATGAACTGGATATAATTAATCACATTCATTAATACACATTATTATGCAGTAGGGAATAAGTCTACTTATACTCCCTATTGATTATATTGTTTTAAATTTTTCAATTAATACTAATTTTGTCTGCATGGCCTCCAAAGAGTTGGCAAGCAGAAAATGCAGATACAATAAAAAGCTTCATAACAGAGACAAAAAAAGTACCTTTAGAGTGAAACATTCTAAAAATTCCAAGTATTGGATTAAATACTCACTTTGGAAATACTGTCCATGTCTCCTGAGCCTTGAATTAAAATAGACAATTATTCTGTTAGATTTGAGCTGAAGTTAATCTAAGGATTTTTTTTTCATAGTAAAGATAAAGTGTAACAGCAATATTTTTAAAACATAACCGACCACATGTCATCTCACTTCCTTACCAATGTCTCTCTGACTAAGAGTTTACAGTCATTATTGAATGATGTTAGTCGTTTGACTGTATACACACCTGGTGCAAGAAGCGAGAAAAGACTGAAGGACACACTTTAATCAGTATCAGTTATTTGGACGGCATCCTTTCAGGACGAGACAGCCCAGCACAACTCAAGAAACTCTATGTCCAACCCCCCTGTACCATTAGCAACAGTAAGGTACAGGTAAGGCAATTAATTTGGGGTGTATTCACCTATGGGAAATGTTGCTTCAACTTGAGAAAAAAAAAAAAGCAAAATCATGGCTAACTAGTAAATGTTGGTATTTGTGGGGGGAAAAAAGGCCAGTGTTATCACTAAGGTCAGCTGGGAGGGTTTAATTTTCATTTCTAGGTCTTTGCTCCCAGAAGCAGAAGGCTACTACTGAAATTGGATGAAATGACATCAACATTTGATGCATTATAAATACTGATAATGACAGCATCTTTCAGAAGAAAGCGGATGATCCTGAGTACCGGAGCAACAGAAACCAAATAAAATTAAATTAATATAATGATTGAATAATAAATATTGAAAAGATTTTTTTTTCCACACGCTGTAGCTCTCACTCAGGTAAAAACAAGAATAAAGGAAATATAACTTTAGGAGGTGTAAATCAAGTAAATCAAGTAAAGCATTTTTGGCAGCAACAGACAGTAAGCAATTCTGGTCACCTACTTTCAGGAAAGAAAAATTCCAGAAGAGTACTGAATACAAAACCAGAAGAGTATCAGAGAAAAACAATCAAGAAAACGGAGTTGTGGGAGGAGACTGAAATAGCTCACTATACTTAGCCAGGCAAATTAAGCCTGAGAAGAAATATGAATTCTCTCCCTATAAATACATCACATACATAAATGTTATGAAGAGGCATTTTGTCATGGCCCAAAGGATAAATTTTGGTGGAAATCAGGAAAATATTTCTTTCTACCCATCAGAGCTATGAACAGATAGACCATAGAAGGGTTGTGGTCAAAGAAGTTGGAGAAGTTCAAGATGGACTTTGACTAATTTATCCATCTGATTATAAGACCCAGCTGCCTGCTGCAGCATGGAAATGAATGCAGCAGATTGCTTCCAGCCCTCCTCTCCCAAAAGAACTCAGCTTCCAGTTTAGATATGAGGTCACCCCTAGAAAGCAGTCATCATTAATTTGACTAAGCACATCATCATTTTCACTACAGAAAATAACTAACCAAATGCTAGGTACACATAAAATCCTTCCATAACTGTTTCAATTTATTTTTTCCTTTCAGCTAAGAAATAATTCCCAGGCTATAGAAAGTGCCAGAAGAAGATGTGATTACCTTTTACACAGTTTTTCATTTATTTGAATGCAATGTGCATCATTATTAATTAAAGTAACAATCCATTTTAGGATTGCAATATGTAAAGAAAGGCTGTAAAATCACAGGGTGTCCTTATGCAAAGTAATCTAGGAATCAGAAATGCTTTCCTAGAAAGAAAGATAATTCTATTAGGAGATAGATGCCTACTGCTGAATGTTAATCGTTGGGAACACGTCTGCTAAATAAGGTTTCATGGCTTTTTTTTCTTTTTCCTCATGTTGTCACAGCTTCTTCGAATTTCTCCCTTCTTTATAAACAAGATATATATACTTCCTGTCTCACAACCTCCAACTTTTGGGCTACGAGTGATAGATCTCCACCCACCATGGCAGTATGGACTTAAATGGTGCAGAGTTTAGGTTGGTGTGTGCCTGTGCTGGGAAGGTGACAGAGCTTCTCCTTGGGGACAGCAGCAAGGGGATCATCACAGCTTGGCTTCTGCCTGCATGATCTCCATCTAGCTCACTTGAGTTTCTCCCCAGGAAGGAAAACGGTGCTCAGTGCTGGCTGTTGCTGGTGCCCCTTGTGGGAACTGTGCCAGCTCCCAGATATAAAAGAGAACCTTGCTGGTGGACAGGGTGGGTGGAAGAAGAAAGAGATCTGAAGTCTTTGCAGTCCCAGGTTCCCCCATGTTGTTGCCTGCATGACCAACACCCCTTGGTGCAGGCAGAAGTGAAGAGGACACCACAAGAGCCTTATTCCAAGCTACTGGCTTTGTTAGGATATGGGCAGAAATAAAACCAAGGCATTTATTTACCTTGTGGTTATGGAAGAGGAAGGCATAAATGCAACTTATTTAGCTGTGGCTTGTTTCTTAAATCCCTTCCAAGTGTCTATCATGCTTCCGGCAAAGAGTGAGAGCACAGAGTTTGCGAGGACAGTCAGGAGATAAAGCAGTGTGTGTTTTCCAGAGTTGTGCAAGGCTTCTCCCCTAGACACGTGTCCTTCAAAAATCATAGTGTTAAAGTCAAGCAGTTCACTCTTCCTCCTGCCTCTGCATGCCCTGACAAGAATTCATGTTTTGTTGGGTGCATTAAAATTGGCACCTGTCTGAAGCTGCTAATAGAGATGGAGTAATAACACACTTAACAGACGTATAGCTTAGTATAGAATTATAAAATTAGGCTATCAAAATGTTGGGATAAAACCAGCTTAACATATACATCAAAACACGTAATAACTTACTTCCAGATAATTGATAAGAATGTGCACCAGCATGTCACAGTGACATCTTCGCAAGATTTTCAAAAAAGGAAGAGAGGTAAATAAAAATGGCTCTTAAGCCTTCACCTCTGCATTACTGCTATGGTATGCTTTTAGGCTGGTTTTCATCAACTGAGTTAAAACCAAACTCTCTTATATAAATAAAATAACAGTCTTTTTCTTGCAGAGGTGCATGATGTATGCCAACTCATATGCTTAAAAAGTATCTTAATACTTCTTATTGATATATATACAGCTTTTTCAGTTTTTAAAAGATTTTTACATACAGTCTTTGGTATAACTCAGAGAACTAGTCACAGAAAATGGCCCTAGTCATTGAAAATTGACAATGTTCATAATATTTACTATCATTACCTAATGATCCATTCATATGATGCGAATCCATTCCACCCAGTCCACTCATAGGTCCATCTGACCCTGGCCCCATTGGAAACTACAAAAAGATCAGACATTAAAAACAGGTATTATCGTACAATTTTTTGTAGATAATCTAATAAAAATAAAATATTCCTAAGGAAAAATGCACAGTCCCAGCTCTGAATGCGCATATCAAGTCAAAGACTTTCATGTGAAGACTGCAAAAACATCACTGCTTTTATTCACTTTTTCCAGTGCTACCTTCATGATTTTTGGAAACTCTCACCTCTGTAGCCTGGAATATAATTCAGGAATAATTTATTATTTACTTTGACACTTTTATGTACAACTTTCAAACCTGTGCTGACCTAGCTCTGCTCCCATTGAAGTTACAGGGAATTTTATGGTTCTCTTCAATGAGTAAATATTCACCAGTTAACTATTTCATTAGGCAAATGCTTAAATGTTATCAATAAGTTTCATTGTTAATATCCCATTTAGATGAACAGGGAAGTTTGTTTCTTAATGTTGTCCTTTTTTACAGAACGGCAGGGCAACACAATAGTGAGTCACTTTAAACAATTTTTCTCCTCCCTTTTTAAGGGTAGACACTTTATTTACCACAAAAGTTTGAATCCTGCAGAAACTAATGCTTAGTGGCAGCTCCTAGGATGACGACCTATCACACAGAAGTCTGTTGCAGTGTGACAAACTGAGTCGTCCCCAAGATCCACAAGCAGAAGCTTCTAAGGTCTTTTCCATTTAGAATAATATGTCCCAATCATTATTTTGCATATAACAGAATGATTGATTTGGGAAACACTAAAAAGTACATGGGGAGGAGGAGAGGGGGAACCAACTGAAGCTTCACCAGTAAGAATGGAAAACTTAGTATTTATGATATGTGATGGAAATGTAGTGTCTGGATAGACAAAAAGCTGAATAACTCAAAGAAGTATGTAACTAGATTCATATTTACATTGGGTCTGTTGGGTCCAGGTGGTACTGCATTCATTAAAGTGTACATGTTGTCTCCAGAGTTGGTAGAATCTGTAATAAGAGATTATTTTAAGTACTAATATATAATTTTCAATAAAACTACTCACCTAATACATTGCCTGTCATTTTGTTCATATTATTTCTGTGCGTGAATCACTGAAACACAGTTGCAATATAATGGAAGATTTCATTCCCTTTCTATCTATTGCTACCACACAACAGAGCTACGAAAAGAAATAATTGCAATGGTCCCTAAGTGACTACTTCTAGACTCTAGTTTTATGCATGACTGTTAAAAGGTTTATAAATCACCAAGTATCTGTAACTATTTAATTCCAAAAACCCTTTTTCCTGGAGTTGCAAATTACTTCACTCATCTTCAATATTCTCTATGAAACAGGAGTTTCTTTCTTATCAATACTCCCTGTAATTTGTTTTCCATCTGTAATAAATGATAAATAACTTCTCATTATAGAGACTGCAATTTAGTGAATGAAAATTTTTTGTTCTCATTCGTGTCAGTCTTTGATTTTGGATATATCTAAATATTCAGTGGAACATTGTGCAAAGATCCTTGCTCTAAGGACAGCTTTAAAGGGTGTATCTTCACGGTACAGTGCGGTGCAATGCTTCAAAAAAACAGAGTCCAAAACCTACAAAGCCATCCCGGCACAGTGTGGTCCTTAAGCTAATATGTTCTGCCAAGAGTTTCACTTGGCCGTGCCAGATGTTGACACAGTTATATTGCATCTCAGTCCTTTTCCTCCAATCAGTGCTCATGCACTTTCAGGGGGAGCACCTTCAACGTTGAAATGCAAGATTTAATTAACAAGACACGGAGAAGACAACCCACACACTTCTTCTGGTTGAACTTAAGAAACCAACACCTAAAAACCATTAGTAGATACAAATTATTAATTCTGATATCAAATTTATTCCTACTGCTAATACATGTGAAGTCTTAAAACCCTTACATTTGAAGAAAAACAAGGCAAAAAATGCAGCAGACAGTAGACAAATTAGTCAAAAACCTTTCCAAAGGGAACTGGACAAGACATAGGCTGTGTTATGTAAAAGTTTACTGAGATAAGAATGGCCTAAGGAAAGTCTAAATACATCCCTAAAGGGAAGCACGGTTCAAAAAAAAAATATTGTCAACTCTGGAAAATCAGTACCTCTATAGTATCTACAAAAAGAACAAAGAATAGCTTAGTTCACTGTATCTATTTCCTCCAAAAGACCTTTCCACCTTTTTCAATGAGAGCTTTGAGATTAACAACATGCACAAAACTCACTGTTGAGCTGTAATTGCTCTTCCAAGACAAGGCGATGGGGGACTTTTGAGTCAAAAGTAGTGAAAACAAGAAAGCTGAGACCAGACTGAAATGTGTTGGAACTGGGAACGCGGCCTGACCTCCCGGAAGAATGTATTTGTACATACACTGGGCAGTTAAAACCGAAGTCTCTGTCTATTCCTTAATCTTTCTGAGGCAGTTCTCTAAGCATTAATTAACCTCGGTGAGTGAATAATTCCATTATATGCAGAGCTAAGTATCACTACAACATTCAAATATACTGCTTGAACAGGAGGGGGGAGGGAGGGGAAAACTTTCAGCCTAAAGTTATCAAAGTAAAATTAGCACATAAAAAGTCATTTTTAACATTAGATGAGGTAGCCAACAAGTTCTTCAACCACTAGATCCTGTTGCAGCACATATCTCTGGCTCTCCCCACGTTCTGCTGGCTCACGGGAAAATACACATGGCCTAGTTGGGCCATGGGAACTCTCAGAGCTGGTTTGTCTCACAGGCAAGTAAATCCCTTTACAAAATTTTCAGGTGGCCAATTTTCTAAGTGTTTTCATACTCTGGAAAAGAGAGTCACAAAACATCTTTTGAGTCTCTACCTGAAAATGGGGACAACTGTCAGCAGAAGCTTAATTTGAGCTGCACACAGACAGCCTAACGTGCCATAACTGCAGTGCTGGCTGTTATCAAATGTGCAGGCTGTCCGTAAGTTTATGTAAAAAGAGACTCTTAATTTTCAAATGCCAAGTGTGCGCTAATTATCTTTTTCACTAAGGATATGAACAAGGAAGCCTTACTTTTTATCTCAGGCTGCATTTTTTAAAGCCCTGGGATTGTATTTAATGGAGATATTATATTGGTCTCATGAACAGTGAGGAAACTTCCCTAACCTCTTGTGCCGCAGAGGACAGCACGAACATGTAGGACATAAAGACTGAGGATGCTGTAGCATCACTGAGGTGAACATGTCCCTCTGCTGGTGAGAGTGTTACAAAGGCAGATGTTGGCCAAATGGTCTAGCCGTTGAATACTGTTTTATAATACTGGATTAATTTCATTTTAGCAGATTTCCAATGATGTCCATGGGGGAGGACAGCATCCTCCACATCTCGCAGTTCCACCTTCATATCAGAATCTTTGCAGAACATCAATGGAGGGAAATAGTTCCATCTAGTTCACCATTTTTAAGCCTTGAGGATCTAGCTAGCCATCCTGAATCCTCCCAACCTCCTCCTTGGTTCCTCAAACCTCAGTAGTAATGTGGCCAGTCTTTTGTATGGCCAAAATCTCCATGTGGTCACAGTTGCAAGATAGAAATCATGTTACTTGGGGAGGCAAAGGGGCGGTTTGAAGTTCTGGGAAAAGAGCACTGGTAGGACATAACAATGGCTCCTTTGGGGCCTTACTCCTCCATTGTAAGACAGAGGAGAGCAATCTGTCCAGCATGACCCTGCTCTAAGTCAGATGACACGGCTGTGCATCGCATCTACCGCTGCTGATGCAGAACATCACTAAAGAGCCATATGTTGGTCAGGTCTATCCCATAGGACACTACGGGGGAAGTTTCACCAGATTCAGAAATCTGCTGATTTTCACACTGGTGGAATTGCCCCAAAGAACATTAGCAAAAGCAAATAAAGACAGTGACTTTTTTTCTTTTCATCTTGCAGAAATTGTGCAAGAAAAGATGGTCACAAAAGCCGGAGAAATTAATTGCTCTGAACTGCAGAGATACAATTCATTATATCTCTGCAACACACCAGGACAGAAAGAGAGTGAAAGCACAGGAAAACAACCGGAAACATAAAATAAAAATCTAATAATTTCTCATCGGTGGATTCTTCAGGAAAATCAAAGTGTGAAAAATTATTTTTGTAATTCCTAAAATGCCTTAGATTTATCTTTAATTATTTCTGAGTATGTTTCAATACCTGCAGGACTAGGCATGATAGGTGTTCCTGGTGGCCCTCCACCTCCTGGAGGACCCTAGAAGGGGTAGAAAAGGTCAGTTAGCATGGAAGGAAAAAAACACCGCAGTAAAAAAATGCTCACAGTACAAATGAAAAAACCCACAAAGTATTGTGAATGTCATGAGTTACTCTGGTAAAAACACGCACATTTTCTGACAAGGTAGCAAAACACCTTATCACAGATTAAGACAAGGTAATTGGTCAGCAAGCTCTGGCACAGGCTTCTGATGTACGTAGGTATACAGACCCAAGAATACCCATTAGTCAATAACTCTGTGTCATGCTGTGAGTCAGAGAAGAGAAATACTTGGAGCAGGGCCTAAGACAATTATATTTAATTCCCTCAACCTACTTTTATTACCGCTGGTGTTCCAGCTGGCATTTCTGTTTTGTTGTACTCTGTACACAGTCAATGGTAGAGTAACCAAGGCTTGCCAAGCACAAAACAAGGGGGTGTCCCGCAAAGACACAAGAGCCTAATCACCTTAAGAAAGCTTTCTTTTTCTAGGCAGACTCAGTATCTCGATGCAACAGGCTTCTTAATTCGATCTGTATAATATCCTACAATTTTTTTAAAATAACATCCATATATAATTTCTTCTCAAATTAATGACAAATGGATTTTAAAAGTCAGAATAATGCCCAGGACAGTCATATCGCTTGCTTAGACTGCTAAATCAAAGATTAAAAAATAAAAATAAAAAAACCCTCATCAAGGAACATCCATTTACTTAGGGTTTTTTTCTGCATTACAAATGTGTTTATGACTGAGAACTGTACACAAACTGCTCTGTATGTTAAACAAGGTTTTTAAGGTTCTTTAAGAATTTCTCTAAGAATTTTATTCCAAACTTCCTAGTCATTTTGTAACAATGAGATAATCATAACTTCTTGCTTCCTGTGTTCGCAGATCCACTAATATTTTTAAGTAACATGAAAAACTACAAAATTCCAGTTTGACAAAAATGTGTGTCAATAAAAGTCAATAAATATTGACTTTCCATAATTAAAAATACACAGATTGCTGGCAACATATGATTATTTTCATTGCCATATGACTAATTATATTTTTATCTCTTTTGTTATATTTTAAAATAGCAGATACACTGTGCCAGACGGGAACATTGTTTCAGTAGCGCTGAATTATAAAGGTTTGGTTGTTCCTGTCCGCTTACAAGGACATTGCTGAGATTTGCTGTAATTCACTGAGATGTTTCAGAAGAAGGCAGAGAGAAGTCTTAGATTTAAAGCAATAGACCTTCTTTCTTAATGGCCTATTTAAAGCAACATTTCTTACAAAGCATTTAGCAGTAATATACTTGTAAACATTATTTTCAGACAATCAAACTCAGTAACATTATCAGCTTTCTGACTGATACTGCTCCTCGCCAGGTTCATGCCAGTAAAATACTTGCAGGGGGAAGCATCTCTATCTACCAGCCAGTGATCAACTCCCAGTTAATTGTAGATGAAATACATCTTTTATGCAGACGCAGCAGCACACCCCTGCAGTCAGTTAACATATATAAATACCTCTATGCCCCCTACCAGTTCTTTATCTTGTGCTTCCCCTTCATCATGAACCCATCAAGGTCACCAAGAATCTTTTATAAAGTGTGGCAGAACAAAGGCTTGCTCCACCATGAAACCCACAGATCGGCTTACAAAAAAACTTCATTTCTTACTGCCAGCAGCCAAAAAGCTTTTTTTTTTCCCCCTCCCAAATTACAGGGGAATCGGTAATGAGCATGTCAGGATCAGGCTTGCCAAAACTGCCTGGAAGACCCATTCAGCTGTCGTGGTTTGGGCCCAATGTCCTCAAAAAAGGACATCAGATGTCAGCAATGAGAAATGCCTCCATTGCAGTTGCAGAGCTACAGACTCTAAACTCAAAGTGACCTTTGAATAATATATACGACCCTCTAGGCATCACAGGCTATGACTTTTTATCCATCTACTTGTGCACTAAGCTTGTTAACTTTATATTTTTAGTTTTATATATATATATTGACATCACATAAAGAGATGGCAGAAACCACTAACTGGTCATTTATTAGAAAAGTTAATTATCTTCAATGCTAACTTTTGCATCTAATTTTAAATTTGCATTTACTTTCATTGTCTGCATATTTTCTTCTCTTAGATAGCCTCTTGGTATCATATATTTTCACTCTGAGGATATATTAATATCTAATGGAATTATTTATCAAAAACTGTCTGATAAGCTAACCAGGTTAAGCTCTCAAAGGGTGTAGTTCCGTATCACAAATCCTTTGGCTAAAAAGCCGCTTTAAGAGCTCTCCAGCCCACACCTTGTCCCCAAATACTTGCTCTCTTGGAAGCTACTGACCCTCAGTTTTGCTGTTTGTACGGCTGGAATCCATGCACTCCTTTTCCAAAATGCGGTGAACCTTTCTGAAGCAAGGTTGCTCTCTCAGCATCAGACAAGACATGCACCATGCAAGCATTTAGGCCGGCAGAAAAAGATTTCAACCCTTGGCCCACCTCAGTAGCTCCACCACTATCCTCTACTGGCAGCAGCTTCAGCTCTGCTTGGAGCTCCCTCTGTGAGTGTCCCTCCACCTATTTTGGGTCAACTGAAGTTCTTTAAATGCTTCAACCAGCTTCAGTTGTTTTGGACAAAGAGGGTCACTCATCCAAGGAACTCCGGTGAGAGGCCTGAAGGTGCGGTAACCTTCAGCAGAGGAGTGGGGACCAGGAATCAGGCGGGAACCTGTCCCACTGGCACAGCTGGAATTCACAGAGCACACCTGCTCAGGCATTTTATCCAATACTTATATCTTTTTTGTGCTCATTCTTGCATCTTTGTGTATCTTCTGATTTCCCTTCAGTGCTGCCAATTAGATGCAAAATGCCAGCATGAGTATCATCATTGTCACTGAAAGAGGTAAAACCACCACTTCACTCTTATTCCACCTCTATCTATACACCGAAATGTGGTAATGCCCTCTTTTGTCCAAGTCATTTATCCCAGCTGACCTTTGGCTGGGTGTGAATACACCAACAGAATCCTCTACTATAACTGACATTTC
>JAOXJM010000019.1:73392928-73408143 GCA_026413425.1 Tringa solitaria
AATATTTATCTGTACTATCTCCTTTACTAGTTTCTCAGGACTACATAGTTTTAAAAAATGAGAATATTAAATTAAAATATTTTAAAAAACCCTTCAAAATCTGCAACAATAACTGATCACTACTGTCTAAGGCAAACCCAGCAAAATATCTTCCCAATAGAGAGAACTTTTTAAAGTTCTTCCTGAAAAGAAATGGTTTGGAGATCAGCAGATTTAGACTGTTTCCACCAAACATTCAGAAAATGAGTACTATAGTTATGGACACTTATGAGAACCATGATGTTTTTCACAACTAATTGTCTAAATAAAGGACAAAAGAAATTGCTTTTATCTAAACAAAACAAGCTCATCATTGAACTCATCCTTCAGCTTTAGCACTGCAGAATTGTCTCTCTTACGAAGACTGGAAGTAAGAGGAACTGATAAGCAGCACAAACAGATGAAAAAACAACAGTATATCATCCTCATGGTGAAGGATCTGCTATTTCCACATTGTGAAATAGTTTCAGGTTTTATGTTGGTTTAAGCCAATGCCCTGCAGTTGTCTAATCTTTGGTGATAAAACATGAAAGATAAAAAGAAAGTCTACTGACACCTTACCAACCAACAGAAATTTGGGATCCAACCTATGTATATACATAAAATTCTCCCTCATTACCCTGTGACAACCAGTAGCAAGCACGTGATAAACATAGGGGAAAAAATACGCCTTGTAAGAGTACATCAGAAGTACAAATAATCCAAGTACAACAATAACAACAATAATAAAAAGCCTAAAAAGATACACAATGTTAATCTCTCGGGATAGAGACAAAAACCCAGCAGTATACTCTCCAACAAAAAACATTTTGTTGATAGGTAAAGTGTATTTGTTAAATTCCAGAGAGAGGGTTAGTATTTCATGTTCTTTTGAATGACAGCTCAATGCTGGACATATTAGAAAGTTTGAATTATTTTATTCTAAAGTACAGACTAGGAAAAAACAATACCAACTAATCCACAATAAGACAACGTCTGTGAAATGAAGACTTAACGAACTAGAGAGAAAAAAGTTTTCAAGTCTCCAGAAGGTAATTAGAAGAATAGAATTTTCCCTTAAAAATTTAGCTTTAAGGACCAATTTATAGATCTTTGAGGAGATAAAAGCTTGTTCTAATTCTTCAAATACTTGTTTTTATGAAGAAGTTCAGAAATTCATACACAAAATTGTATTGCTGAGAAAGCTGTGGATTTTTATTCTTTACTATTGAAGACAATATATTGTATTGGTTATATAAATGTTTGCTGAAATAAAACAGCACTCAGGGCAATTCTGACCAGACTGATAATGATTCTAGTAATGAACATCAACATATGCACCACAAACGGCAGAAAAACCCCTAAGTGCAGATCAGATGTTCAGTTCTCAACCAATACACAAGGGTTCTTCTTAACATCTGGACAGCTATTTCTTTGCCTGAACAAAATGTAGCATCTATTTAATAAGCAAACACACACAAGTGTACTTACTACATAGTTCCCAGGAGATGCTGAAGAATAAGGTATCTGTAATATCAACAGAAACAAAATAGTAATTTCTTTGGCAGTGAAATGGAGTCTATATCTACATTTATGTACAGTTGCAGGTTAACAGCTTTGTTTAATTTATTTGAAAGATACAGTTAAGGACTATGGGGAAATGTTCTTTCTCAAACACGAACACCTCTTCTTTTCAACAACTTGTTGTTGGAAGTATGTCCAAGTCCAAAATTGGCAATATAGGCATAAACCAAATTTAATATCTAATATTTCAAATAAAAATATTTCCTTTTACTGTGCCCTGATAGACACTGTGATGAAATCAGTATGAATAACATAATTCACATATTTAAGTGTCTGTAGGCTGAGGCCCAATATCTGCTCTCTATTCTTTCATAATAATTGAGGCATGCATTGTTAACAGCCAGCCCCCACTTTTTTAAGATACCAAATCCAAGCTCTGCTACCAATTCAGTTCTTGCATCTACTACTATAGTCTTTTTATTCTTATTGCAGGAGGCACAATAAACTCTGTAAAGATCTGCAGTCTATAGTAAAAGGTTAAGCTATAAGATTATTAAGGTAATATGCTTTATAAGGTTTATAAACTTAAGCAGCACATTCTTGCGTTTAAGTCAATAAGTCTTCAGAGTCACCCCAAGCATGGACTGAATTTGCATGTTCTTACATATACTTAATCTTGATTAAAATCTTGACTATAAAAGGAAAAGCAACTCTCATAGCTTTCACCCTCAAAGATACTAATTTTCATTTCTTTGCATTATTCTTTTCTTTTTAGAAAAAGGATGGTGTTCTATTTTCATTTCAAATTCAATTGTGGTATTTGTTACAGAGGGTATCTGAAGAAACCCAGTTGCCTGTGAAAAATCTGATGTTCTTTATGAAAGCCTTTGCAATTATTCTCATGGATCAATGCTATTATAGGAGGATGGGGTTAGAAGTAAGTAACTGCATTGACAAAATAAAAAAATATTTTTTAGCATAAGTACCTTACATGATTATAGACAACTTGTCAGCCAACTCATTTTTATAAATACCATCTATTATTGGATTCTCAATTAATTTTGCAGAATTAAAATATTTCAACTATCAGTTGAAAAATATCCTAACATCCATTTTAGTTGAGGACATGCAAAAGAAAACCAAGGAAGAGTTTCAGCACTTTTCTTCCCCAATTGTCATTCGTAGAATTAAAAAATCAAAATTGGGAACAACAGAAACAACCAGTCTAGTCTGTTAAGCCAGATCCATCTTATCCAACTGCAAGTGATGAAAAGGGACACATTTTTATACTAATGATGTATGACCACTGAACGAAAATGAAAGCTTTATTCTTGTGTTTTCTGAAGAAATACCAGACGTGTTGTTCATGTGGGATGCCTCACTGACCTCCTCTTCCTCCAAGCTGCTCTTAGACTACCTCATTTTGTAGCTGTTGCAATGAAATTCAATAGAGTGCACTGCTTTTTACTAAAAGCATATGAAATGGCTGATGTCTTGCAAGGAATTGCTCTATGATTCTGTATTCCCTGGTTAAGAGCAGCAAATGTGCTTTTGTTATGTATGTATCTTAACAAGCTGTGATTTCTGTAGAGCTTGCTGGCCACAGTGTCGACCTAACTCATGTTACTTGTGTTATAGGAAGCTAAAATGTATTTTAAATATATCCCTTTGTTGTAAGGAAGTGCTGTAACTGATGTAAAGATGCAGAACTGTTGTGTGATTGTGAAAAGAGCTGGATATTTCCAGGTCAATGAGTGCTCTGTTCAGATGTGCTCCTCACTGTACCTGCTCTGCATTAGGGTTACAGGGAAAAATACAAAGCATGCAGTATTATATTTGTTGAATGAAGTAGAATTTTTTTTTTCTGGTGTATTGATGAGAAATACTTTCGTAAATATAAGATATGTCTAACATGTTTTAAATGCTTACTTACAGAATTGGCATTGGTTGGGTTTGGCCAAGGTCTACCACCCCCAGGACCCCTGTAACAGAAAATGAAAGATGAGACCCAAAAAAATCCCTGGCAAATCAAAATAATCTGTTTCCAGAGTAAGGAAGAAGATGTGGTTGTTTGGTTTTTTTTAAATTGAAGTGTGATTATAAACCATAACTACACTAAGTTATATATTCTCATCATTGCACTACCATCGTCATTTAATCAGTTTATGAGTTGATTCAAGACTATTTATTATTACAACCCACCCACTCTCATTTAAGACACTTTACATCCTGACTCATTCTGGTACTTCTGTACTCTTCAGGACAGGACCTGGCAGAATGGCACCATCAGGACCAAACTGTCAGAGGCTACAGCCAAAAGGCACCGTTCTGCCTCGGTCCGAAACACTTGCAAATTTAGGAAGTGACAGACATTCCCCTTTTATGTTCTCAAGGGAACAATTGCATATTTGTGTCTCTTGAAGTGCCTTCCTTCTGTTCAAGGTGTGTTTAACTCTATACAACATTTCAATGCAGCACAGAATTTTTGCAAAAAGTGAAAAACAAGTTTCTGAATTCTTCAAGTTGTCATGAGGAGCTGTTTTTCCTTGTACACTATTAACCTTTTTTAAAATATTTGGAGGCAGTAACACACATTCCATGGAAGTCCACTTACAATACAGAGAAAGGCAGAAAGGTACTAAAATATGTGTGATTTTAGTCATGGAAACAGTACTCTTGCTTATAATAAAAGAGTACCCTCCTGAAATATTGAGGATGCATGCATTAATTGAGTATGGATCTAGGATACTGCAAGTATAGTAAGGTTTTGTTAGTGAAAGTCATGCTTAAAGTACCTTATAAATGTTTTGAGAAAACCTATTTTTTTAAAGAATGAGCCATAGAAAGTATGTTGCTATGACCTGTATCTGATAGTAATAACAATAACAATAAAACTCATGTATTAAAAATTGAAAACATGCCACTTTACACATACAGTTTAAACATATGTTTAGATACTTATCTAAATACAGTTTGCTACTTGGCTAGGGCTACTTTATCTCCACAGAAGTCACAGAAACATGAAATTTTTCATACAGCAGGCAAAAATGGAAATTTTAAACTTTTCAGACACTCTCGTTACACTTGGCCCAAATGGTGTGCACTTGATTAAGTGGCAGCTCCCCAGCAGGAGGGACAAGAATGTTTCACAGGCAGAAAACCTGTTTGATAAAGCCAACTTCAGGAGGCATCAGAGGGGTACTAAAAGCAGAAGGGAATGGGGAAAGGAAAAAAGGAGAAAATGTCCAGATAGAGCACGTTTTCCTCACAACTCTTGCTGTTATTTTAAGTTTCTCACTCCTAGCTGAGCTCAGAAGAAGAGTTTGGTGGTTAAGGCTTCATCTTTTAACAGTCCTGATGGAACTAAGCCATATGGGAGGTAAAATCTCCATGTTTACAGTCATAACATCTCAATAACCATAATTATTCCTGGGAGCATTAAGAACTCCTAGTTATTTATAAATTTTTTAAAAAAATCACTTTTTGAAAGCCCTGACAACTGAGAGGCAGAGCAGATGACAAAATTTTCGCATTTAAAAAGGCATTTTGGCCTCATTAGCTTTAGAAAAGCAACATTAGCCACCTCAGCTTACCAGACATGGGAGAGTGATTTAAATATAGAGAAGAAAGCAGGCTTTATTAATGAGTTCATGAAGTTTTCTATCTACTTTTAAGACTTGCAAAAATAAAACTATTAAGTACATATGATGCTCGAGGGATTTAATATTGAATCTTTATTTTCTTTATTACATTGTTGATGAAACTATGAAGAAATTGGTTCAAAACAATCAACTGAAATGAATCAAGTGAAAATTGATTTATTTCCACTGGCACTATTTTTGGAAGGTCAGAAAACAGGAATGTAGGTGAGACTCTTTTCTGCCTTATTCATTAGGAGGAGGGGAGGTAAAGCAAGGAAAGAGACTCAAAATACTCATGCTCCTCAGGTCAAATATTCAGCAATTTCTCCTCGGCTAATGACTACAAGGTGAAATATTAGGTGTTCTTTTTTTCTTGGATTTCTTTTTTCCAAAAAAGTTGTTCTTTTTTTCAATGTTGGTTTATTGGATCCTTTTTTTTCAGAGAAATCAGGAATATTTATAACAACATTGGAAGTCTGTTTTCACGCCAAAACCCTGCACTTGTGTGACATAAAGTAATACAAATATATCTAGCGAACAGCGGCAAATGGAAAATAGCTGTGACGACACTGCAGATTACTCTGACCTACAGAGGCATGAAAAAGCCAACTCAGATACATGATTGGGTTAAGCCACAGCAACATGGAAATTTAGACAGGCCTAGGAGCAGACTGGGAAATTCAACTTTCATCTTAAAAGCGATTGGAATTTGCAAATCTACTGGGAGCTATGGACAGCTCTAAGTATAGACTTAGAAAACACCGTAGCAGATTCTGCTGGAAAGCCATATGGTTTTGGTGGAGCCAAATGTTGTTAGCTTATAAAACACACATAAAAAAAAAAAGCTACCTGCAATTTTCCTTCAATGCAATGCAAGCAGGTTTTTTGGCCTTTATTAAATGTTTATTTTGGAAGCATCAACAGAATCATAAAACTTTATTATGAATGTACCAATTCGAAAATAAAGTAATTTATGAAGTATCTATAGCTATAACTAATTACAGCCACACTTTATCCTTAAAGTTAGTCCTATAGCTTTGATCCTAGTACTTGAAAAAATAAAGTCTAAAATTTCAGTTTCCCAAAAGGCAAATATATTCAATCAGGAAATTAAACATCTAGACACACACTTGTGAATTGAAGTTAAAAAACAAACTCACTTTTTTTTTCTCTTTTCAGGCATGACTGAGATATTCTTAGCGCTTGAAACAGCACTGCAGGTCACACAGGCCATTAAAAAGTGCCAGTGAAACGTAACACTGCTCCCTGAAATTTGCCATTTTGTCCCAAAGTGGGTATTTTTCCATAAAGAAATAAAATCCTACTAAAAATGGCTACAGCAAGTTTCAACTTAAAACCTTATAGCTAAAATAAAGTTATTTTGTAGAAGAACATAGGATATATATCAGCTGTTTTAAACAGTAATCTGATAGGCATTAGTTATGATGGAGCAAGCTATTATTTAGCAGAATTACATTTGTGGAGTACATGCTTCTGGACTGAAATACTGCCTATGAGTTCTCAGCTGGTTGTTGCCATTTTTGACAATAACACTTTTTCATCCAGAAAAACGTAAAATTATATTTGGCTGATATTCTGCTCTTAATCAAAACAGCTTCCTTTCGCACTTTCCAAGGAGAAAAAGCTGGATTTAAAATGACAACTGTTTTTGTAGAGTACACATTTTGATATTTTAGCATTGCCAAAAATCCAAAAACACTGAATAGAACCCTGAAAAATTTTCATGTAGAAAAAAGATATGGCTATGTAAAGACAAATGTACGTTACTATAAGGCAATAGCCTTATGTATAGTTACCGGGTTTCCTAGAAATGTAAGTAGACTAATTGATTTACACTCTGCATTGGGTCAGTTATAAAGGGGATAACACAAGGAACGTATTTAACACAGCTGGGTCTCTCTATTGCCATTGCCCGCAAGTTATCCTTGGATGCACCCTGACCGCTCCTGAAGGCTGGGACTGACCAGACAATGAGTCTTCACTAAGGTTTCAGTTTAAGGACAACTCTGACAGCAGTAACTTTACTGTAAGAAAAAAGCCTGATGCCCTGGAAATACAATTAGAAGAAGCCCAGATCATAGTTAACTCCTTTGTTCTCCTTTTGATCAGTATATGTCATTCAATTTGACAGAGGAAAAAAAAAATCACTCAGTTTGACGATAAAATGATTTGTGATGTAAGGCATGCAATAATGGATCTCCTTCAGCAATAATGGATCTGCTTCAACGGTCTGTGATTCAGCATGTAACACAGGTCGGGATATGCTATAGCATTAACATTCCAGTATCAGCATTTTGAACTCTCTTATGCCTTTGGAGTGAATTATAATAAGCAAAGGGACAGTATGGAGTCTTGTTCAAAACCAAGGCAGAGTATTCTGTTCCCGCTATCAGCTGAGCTGGAGTAAAGATGAGTTTGTAAGAGAAGTAAAGGAGTGCAGTATATGCCTGGTAAGACATGGAGACAGCTATGGTTATCTGATTCATAATTATTGCTTTACAGCTTGTTCTTCCCAGCAGATCATACACTGTATCAAAGTCCATGAATATCCCAAGTAAAGGACTCCTGCAGGTCAGGTCCTCAAGTGGACATATAAGTCCAAAAAACCTGTACTTCCCACATCACTGAATTAAGAAAACATCATCTGTGTATGTCTACTGGCTCAACTCAAGACAAAATCCAGGAATGTGTATTCTTATTTTCCATTTGCAAACTCTCATTTATGTGGGTAAGTAGCCTAAAAACATCTTACGTACCCTGAATTTTAATTGTACAACATTTCATTTTAGAAAGTTAATTTTCTTTTAATTAAATCTCCTCATGAGGACAATTTCTGTAGTGCTTATATTATACTCACACTGAATATGAAATATCTAAATATTTTTTCTACATCAATTTTATTTAAAAGAAGAAATTCTTCCCCGAGGGAAGATTCCTAGAATTGTCTTAAGTCCAATATATAATGTCTATGAAAGAACCACATCCAACTTCAGTTTTTATTTTATTTGCTTCAAGAATTCAAGGTATGTCTAGAAATTAGAAGAAATTAAGGATATGGTGCATTAGATTTTTTTAACGGTATTATCTATCTCAATACCTCTTTTACTTTTTCAGGTTGGTAACTTTTTACTTGAAATTAAAATTATCATCTCTGGTTTATGTTTCCTATAAAAATAAGTGTTAAAATGGGTATCTACTATGTAATGATAACAAATATATACAAATCTTGTCTGTGTTTTCTGTGTTGATTTGCTGAAAACACCTTTGAAAGGCAAAGGCTTTACACCTTTGAGTAAGAAAAGGTGTTTTCTCTGCTTTTGGTTGTAAAATCATCTGGTGTCTTGATAGCCAGACCACCATGACACCTTCTGTGAGCACTCAGGGACTGCAAAACGCTGGTTATGAGAACATGTACAAACTTCAGCAGAGGCAGGGCCAAGAGACAAGAATAACTTCATAATCTCTGGTCTGTGATACACTAGAGGTAACAGGCAGCCCCTTAAAATTTGTGACTCTCTTAAGAGAGAAACCTAAATAATACAAGGAGCTCCTTACTTTCTTCCAGGCTTGCTAATCATGTAAGCAACTCCAAGCAAGCAAAAGATTTTTCTAAAGTGCGGAGGATTCTTTATGATGGGCCAGTTCCTGCACTAAAACCCTAAGCTTAAATATCATCTACTCTAGATATACAGTTATTTCATATCTTAATTTTTTCTACACCCTTAGAAGAGGGGGTTGTCTATAGGTATAAAAGGCATAATACACTTCCATGACTAAACCCATGCCTGGAATAAATCAGCAGATCTTGACTGAACTCAAGTCTACATAATTTTTTACTAAGTCCCAGAAAATTTTTACCAATCCCAGAAAACCTTACACTCATATCTGTAATACTCTTCTATCTGTTCACAGTGGGAATTAACAGAATTACAGAAATAAAAACAGCAACAGAGAATCATCCACACTTATTTTTTCAGAGATATCTTTTTTCAGAAATAGTTCTAGATGATGGTTTAATTTTGCTAAAATTAAGTACTTTTTTCTTTCACAGAAAAGAACCATACTTTACCATTCTTTACAAAATATTTAATCACTGGTGTAAAAACATAAATATACTTAACGTAATTTTTTTTTAAAAATGCATACAAGGATATATTGGTGACTGTACCGACAAATTATTCCCAATATTTGAACTTTGACCTGTGAAAGAAACTGAGTATTTGTACAGACTTGTAGGGACAGCAAAGGTGCCTGTAAGAGATGCATGCAGAAGGAGGAAACTGCTGTGGGTTCACCTTTATAAATTGCAGTTAAAAGTCATCAAAGCATGTTACTTATCAAAGCATGTTCTCCCTTGTCTTATTTATCCCAAATATAACTTCTACAATGAAATAATGATTTTTCTAAATATTATAAGATTTTATTATTGTGCTTACATGTTCATTCCAGGCATCCCCGGGCCACCTAAAGCATTCAGTGGGGGTCTCATTGCACCTCCATAGTTCTGCAATGATAACCAAGGGTCAGACTACCACAAAACAAAAAAACAAAACCAAAGAGGAGGGGGAAAGAAAGGACAGCAGGTTAATGATATCCCTATATAACTGCTGACTGGATAGGCCAATGCAATTCATTCTTTCAGGAGTTTCCATTGTTGACTTAAAAAAATAATATTGTTAACCCCAAGGAGAAAAAACTACAAACAACAGAAAACGACTAAAAATACTTAAAATGTCAATTGTTTCAGAAGGAATTATTTATACATACAGAGATCAAGTTAACCGCCAGCGAGGGGCAGGTTTTATAATGTATGCAACTTTTATATCAAGGGACCTCATTCAAAATTAGAAACCTGGACTTAGATTTTAAGATTTCTACATCATTATATTTAAATAAAATTATTTAAAATTAGATTTTATTAGGATATTAATAAGTGTTTGTTTAAAATTACACCAAATGATATCACTTTTATAACATACAGCATAACCATTACATTTCTAATCAGTCAATTCTAATAAGTCTATGGTAAGTAATACAAAAATTATTTAATGAGATAATAAATGTCATAGCAATGCCAACAGATGAATTGCCCAATGCCTATAAAATCTGAGTTTGTGTTCTGATACTATGACAAAAGTTTAACCGTACCCTTTCCATGGAAAACTAAATTACACCTATTTTTATTCAGAGGAATACAAGCAGAACAGCCTATCTCACCTAATGGACTCACTAATCTGTGTTAATCCTGCTACATTTTTCTGATATTTCAAAAGAATGCATAATATTAAATTCTCCAAAATGAACAGCTGTGCATGTTCATGAGGGGAGAACAAAGAAGCAAATTACTTAAAAGAAGTTTAGGTCACTGTTGTAGTCTGTTTTCCAATAAAAATACTAATGCACTCTGTTTCATATATAGTGTACTACAAACTACATAAACTATATGACTCAAGACTTATGGGTGTTCTCTATATTGGTCTGATTCACAAAACCATGTAAACGTGAAGCCACGAATATATGGGAGAAATCTAACAGTGATGTTGAACGCGTGGGTCTGATGCTCTTTCAACCTTGAGTGGGACAACATACCAGCTATCTAGAACTGATCTAGAACTGAGAGAGAAGGTTCTATAACTGCTATCAAAAACTACAAACTTAAAACTTTCTTCACTGTTAACACTCCTAAAACTGTCCCAAGGATAGCTGGTTTGCAAGAACACATCCAGAGGATGTAAACAGATGTCCTCTTCCAGACCCAGAAGTCCCATCTTGAAGACTGTATTGTCCACAGCTGCTGGTCATCGACCATGACTCATTCCTGCCTTTTTGTGCGCAGCCAGCAGACTGATTGGGGTCCATGCTCAGTCAAAAGTCAGACAGATTAAATCAAACCTTCTCTTTGACCTAAGTTATCCTAGATGATTTTGGCTGAGCAACTCCTCCGTCAGAACTGTAGGGCACTAACTGGCAGGTAGTCAAAGGAGCTGGGCACAGTAACATCTCCAGTTGGCACTACTGGGTCTGGCAGAGAACACAGTCTGACTGTAACAAAACAGAGCTTCTGTATCTGTTTTATTTCATTTCTCCATCTTGATGTGGAGGGCTAAGCCATTCTCCGTATTTTGTCTGTCTGGTATCTCCCCTTTTTGTTTTAATTCAGGAATCATCTGTGTGGACCAGGGTTAAACATCTCTATGGAATCCTGCAGGACTGGAATAATCCTAATCAAATGTACTTCTAACTCTAATTACTGCTAATTCTAATCAAATGTACTTCTTCATCCTAAAATAAGAGTGCTTTCATTAAGGCTACCAATATACATGTTCCTTCTGCTGGAGCTACACTGTGCAGAAGTCAGTGCCCCAATCTGCTCCTTGCAGATTTTTACTCAAAGTTACCACCACCACTGTTTATCTAGTAGTTGAGCTGTTCATAAAAGTGCTCCCTATCATCATGTGGCCAAAATGAGCCAGGTTAACCAAGATTTATTTCTTAAATATTTAAGATGACCTAATTCTTTTTGGCTAGAATGCATTAGGGAGCATGTGGGAATCTCACCAGCAGACGTGAGGGACTGGGAGAAGTAGCCAGTGCCAGACTGGAGGCAGGACCCCCTTCAGCTGGCATAACTATGGCTTGAAAAAAGCCTGAACTTTATTCTTTAGAGCTTTTCACAGATTCAGGCATTTACAACCATACTTTTTTATGTTGCTTAAGTCTGAAATGGTCTAGAATCATAAAATACAAAACTGAGGTCCATTTTTCTGCAGGTTTTCAAGCACGTGCATGCTATACTGGACACAAACATTTTATTATCAGCACATTAAGTGTTTTACAAGTTGACTGCATGTGCAGCAGCAAGGTATCAGGACCTCCCACTACAGGCACAGCTAAGTCAACCTTACAGCACTGTGGCAAGAGGACCTTAAAAGTAGGTGTGAAAGATTTGTCAAATTTGGCTATAGAACTGCATTTTGAGAAGGTCCTAAATGCCAGATACAGAGACAGATGATGATCCATTTGTAGAAAAGATTGATTTGTGAACTTAAATTTTGTGTAGATTAGCTACATTGCTCCCCATTTTAAGAGGATGTTCAGTACAAGAAAGAATCACCTTACAAAAACATTGGATTTTAAGAGACAACAGAAAAGGAAAAAATATGCTTATAAAAACTGGCATGAGATTTGCCTGCTGTGTGACTAATGGTGCTGCATAAACTATCAGCTCAATCTCACATGGCAGCATCGAAAAGCTTCTCTTTCCACCTCCAAAAGGCAAGTGGTAAATATACTTCAGCGCTGCAAAAAAAATAACCAACGTGTTTCATAATGCTTTGTTGGTCACACAGCAGATGTGGTGTACAACTGCACAACTGGTTTCTACCAAGAAGACCCAAAATTGTAAAGACAGTTATGAACAGATTTGAAAGGCAAACTATTTAATCATTTCAAATTCAGTTGCTATTCTAAGGAACAAAGAAATCACTAGAGAGATTATCTGAAATGGGGATGTAAAAATGCAAAGTGTGGGCACAACAAGCACACTGTGAAACAAAATACTGGCAACACTGGTGCGAAACACCACCCCCAAATTTTCTCTCATGGAGAGCACTGACAAAATACAGAATAATCTTCTGGATTCATATTTCAGGTATGCATCAGAATTAATTTCTTTTCTATCTCAGTTTACTGTTGAAAAGTAATTCTGACAAATACCCACTCCTGTTTCCACACTTTTGAGGAAAGAGCCTATGGACACTTGTGACCAGGTGAGCACCACGGAGAATGCTGATTCTTGCAACCCAAGGTTGCTCTGCTCCTCCAAACAGGAGCTAGAGAGACGTTTACGGTGGACAAGGGGGAGAAACAGCAGCATGAACTTCTAATTTTACGTGACAATCTCTCTAGCGCTCACCAATAATCTAGATCAACGGTGCATGAAAGAAAAAATTTACAGAATTGGGGGGTACTGTTGGTATAAAGATTTTGCCTAAATTAGACGTATTAATCCTTTCCTCCTAAACAGCATAATCAATTAGGCTGGGAGGATGAGGAGACACCTATTTGATCTTTGGTTTCCAAAAGGATCTCCTTTAGAGATCCTTGGATCTCCTAAAGGCTCCTAAATGTCAGCCTCTAATTACAACATACACTGGCTGTAGGACAAACATAACTTTTCTGAAATAAGCAAGTTAAGGGATTCCTCTTTTACTTTCAAATCTTAATTAAAATGACTGATGTTTTCATTTTAGACTTTGAACAGTTGCAACTCAGAATTAATTTTTGTAAAACATAAATTTTATTTTAAAATGGAATTAGAAGAACAAATCCTGGCCATCTTCAAGCTATGGGAAGACAGGAGTCACACAGTGTGCGCACAGGCCTATCAATAAAAATGGTATCTATCTATGGAAGGTACCTGTGGTCCTAATGGAACCATTCCTCTCGGAGGGGTCATTCTCTGCATTGGCCCACCCATGTTTGGATGCCCTGCAAATAAAATGGTGTAACTTAAAAAATATATTCAATACACAAGCACCTTCTAAAACAAGTTTAACAAATCATTCCTTCTTAATTAACACAAAATCTAAAAAAGCTGCAGTAAGCTTTGAAACACAGAAAAAAGACACAATTTTGAGAAGACAGTACATTTGAATGGTCCAAATAATTGTCTCATTCACCTTGCTGCCGTGTTGGGTCCATCCCGCTGGGCAATAATGGCTGACTTCCTGGGACACCTCCGAGTGCCTGCAGGCATAGAAATCATATGTTAAAAGTATATAAATGCTTTGAAATTTATGTTAAAGACATAATACAGATACTTTGATTTTAATTCCTGGGTGTTTCTTCTGAGTCAAGAGTAATGTGGAAGAGTTAACCTTCCTAAATGCCCTAATTAAATGTCCTAAATGTTTAACTAAACTGAAAGTCCCAAATGTCCTATGACCTTGACTATGGACTTGCATGGACAAACCTGGACTTCTGTGCAACTATGTATAATCTCCAAAATGTAACTGTCTGATTTGCTTTTTCCATCCCAATACTTCCTATACTTTAGCTTACCTGCTTAACCTAGAAACACTGCCTTTTTCTTGGGTATTCGTGGCAATTTATCCAAAGTTTATATTGCTATAGTTTTCCCTTTTAACCATTATTTTAACATTTCCTTCCAGAGGTCAGGAAGCAGACACTGATATTCTCTGAGAGCGAGCCGTAACTGAGCCAACCACACAGCATTCACAGGGTGCTGTTAATTAGGGCTGTGATGTGGGGGACATTTTATCTTCCGTTCTGCTTTACTCTTGAAGGGCATCAATGTCAAGATAAGCTTATTATTCATCTATGGGAGATAACAACAGTCACAAAACTTCCTCCTAAGCCTTGCCTTCTAACATGGAGGTGGATTGTATTGTTACTTCACCTCTGGTTCAACTCAAATGCATTCCTCCCATGTCCCCACATTTTGATCTGTCCTTTGGGTTTATAGTAACTGAATTAGGTTTAAGGCTAATTTCTGCAGTCTCTCAACTACAGTTTAGCCAACTAGAAAAAAGTTTTTATGAATGGATCTTTGTAGCTGATCCACTAGATGCTATTCAGCATTTCAAAACATCACTTTTTTAGTTAAAAATGTATCCAGAATGGGTAAATCTGTTGTTATGAAAGTAATCTACTCAGGCAATACAGGTATTGCTTACTGAGGGAATGATAAGTTACTCTTGACTTGGAAATACCGTAGTGGTCTTGGACTCATACAAAGGGGAAACTACTGAGTTTGTTTCCACAATAGGTAGAAAATTCAAAATTTCAAAATTAAGATGCATACTATTAACTCAAAAGTAATACAGTCAAAAGGTACTGCACTCAAGGTTAATGGTATAAACAAATCCAGCCATCTCCAAAATGATGGTCTCCAAAATCTCCAGCGAGACTTGGACAGGCTGGAGAGCTGGGCAAGGAAGAACCTTATGAGGTTCAATAGGGAAAAGTGTAGGGTCCTGCACCTGGGGA
>JAOXJM010000019.1:73408266-73441363 GCA_026413425.1 Tringa solitaria
ATCTCTGAGGTCCCTTCCAACCACCACAATTCTGTGATTCTGTGATTCTGTGATAACGCAGATGCCCTTCTGGGGCTGGATCTCGTGGGACACGATTGAGCCCTGGAGGGGACTTGGGGACACTCCCCCGGCACTCGGTCAGTACTAACTTGCCTTGCTTTCCTTGCTTGCAAGCCTAGGTTTGGCTCAGATAACCACGATAACCCCTCAGATACGCACGTGCCCTGTGTCACCCGTCCTTGCCTAAGCAGCACAATCCCTACTGCAAGGCACTAAGGGACAGAGTTATAGTTACAGTGGGAATTTTAACTCTGATTTTCACTGGCTTCCACCTAATCCAAATTTCAGCCTCAAAGCCGCACTACAATAGTTTATTACTTCCACATCTATACTGTAACTTAAATAATGGCAGCATTGTTAAAAGCAGTAATTCATGATTGCAGCATAATGTAAACGAATTGCAAAAGCTGTAATTCACTAAGATTATGTGATTATGCTACAGTTCTGAACTGAAAATATCAAAATGTGGAGACAAAAATGCTTCCCAGACTAAAACTGCAGGTTGGCAGCGCTTTCACAGCATTCACCACATCCAGCTTCTACCTGCCAGTATTTACTGTGTTCAGAAACACAGAAAGAAAAACAAAGGAGTATGTGAAACCCAAACACTGGTGTATCTTGGGCTACGATAGAACTGAAAGGTGCAAAAACCACAAGGATATTTTGAACTGACTTACAGTACATGCGTAGCAAAAATTTAACTAAAGTGCTAATGATGTTGCTGTCCCTTGATGATCAATTCAACGTGGTTAATTACATTTCCATTGTAAGAAAGTAGCTATGGTACATTTAACTTCACCTGTTCCCAAACACCACCATGTTTGGTTTGGAGGAACATTTGAAGAAGTCTTGTGACTTGATATATCCAGCTCACTAAATTTTAAATTTCATCTTTCTGGAAATACTGTGCCAGCGCTGAAGACAAGTTTGTTGATACTGTGTTATACACTTTTAAAAAATAGCCAGAATTGAGGCTGGAGCAGAAAAGCCTCCTCATCAAGCCGTGACAACAAGAAAGGCAGTCCTGGAAGTTTTAAGTTGCACCAAAAAACCCCACTCCATCTGTCCTATCAACCTTTCCCAACACTGTAAATGACCCAGTTTTTCTTTCAGAGCTCCACTGATATTTTTCTTTCTGCTTATCTCTAACTTTTCATCTGTTGACAACGGCTTTCTCCTCCTCTATCTGCACTACAGAGAGCTTAAAAATACAAATGCTATCTGCTTCCAGAACCATCTTTTCACAGATGGGCCAATAAAGGTCTCTGCTGACGAACAGCAGCTCATTACTCATTCTTGTTACACTGGCATGCATATCCTTTGATGGAGCTGAGAGAAAACTGGGAATACGATGCATTTATAAAGTCCTCAGAGTGTCTATAAGAGTCATAGAGCACTTTATGATACCCGTTTCTCACAATTCCTCTCCATATTTACTGTGAAATAAATGTACTTCATATATCTAACAAAGAATAGGAGTGAGGCATTTTATGCAGAATTAAGTACAAAACAAATGGCAGAGCTAACTGCTTGATGTGGTTTGGAGAGTTTAGAGAGTGTAACAGCTACGGGGATGTTCTGCCCTCACCTCCGAGCAGGCAGACCTGGCACTGCACCATCACCCTGGACCACAACACTGCATCACTGACAAATTCTTACCTGATTGGGTATTCTTAAAGGTGGCCGCGGACCTCCAGGGTACCGAGGGGACATGAAAGGCTATGGAAAAAAAAAAAAATACCGCTAAGTAACTCAGCTCATAAATACCACATTGAATCACTCGGCGTATGGCTTGTGCCACGCTCACACCTCAGGCATCCAGCCTAAATACTTCCAGAGAGCATTCAGTATATTATTACACGATGTTTAGCAGAACTGAATAAATTCAGAGATTCTTAGTGAATGCATCTACCAAGATACATTATGTAAAACTTTTTTACAGTTATTGTGAATGCAGGATATAAACACCTTAATGCATTAACTGTGAAGAATATAAACCATTTAGATCATAGATCATATATTCACACGTCTGTACTTTCCACTGGAGAAGGAAAAGACAGACACCCTGGAATATAAAAGAAAAATGCTTTTGGGAGAGTCAAGATAAAAGTAACAGCATAATCAATTTGCAAATACTTTCCGTTCGCTTTTTTGGTAATAATACAATAAAAAGCAATACAAGATTTAACCTGTGAGGGCACAGATTTCAAGTTCATGCCATAAATATTAGAACTTTGGTTTTTAAATGAACCACGTTAATTCAATGCTACTCCTTCCATCCCTGCATACATAACTACACATTCCCTCAGCACATCTCCTCTCTCAAAACCAAATATACACCCAAATCTGTCATACCTCCTGCACCCTGTGAGATTCTAGTGACTCCTGGTTACTAGTATACTGCTTTGTAGCCCACAAACAAGGTCAGTCCCTTATGATAAACAAATGGCAGTACCAGCAAATAAATATATTCAATATCTCTACTTATTCCATCCCAAAGTAATCTAGAAATCTAAAAATCTGGGAGATTTGTGGCAAGTGTGAAATCTACAGGAAAAAGACACAAACATCTGACTAAACAGATGATGAAGAGGATCATTTTGGCAAGCGAACATACCTATAACTCCAAAAGAAAATGAAGAGCTGAAAGTATGCTTTGACTTTGTACCATGAAAAAGGAGCTCGCTTCTGTTTGTGACACTGTCACTGGAGACAAGGCAGGGATAAAGGAAAAGAGTCCGCTGGGACTTCCCAGGGGCAATCTCTGATGACAGGTTTATGCCCCTCTTTGGGGTCTCGTCAAAAAGGAACAACTACACCTACACACAGGCACCATCTAGTCAGCTGTAGCTGCACACCACTGGCAGGTCACTAAAAGCCTGTGATCACATCACTGTATTACAAATGAACGGCACATTTCAGCTCCATCAGCAGCGCTGCCTGACAAAGTAAAATGCCAGGGACCGCCAACGTTAGTAATGGATGTATTACTAGTAGCAATCGCTAGCAAAAGAATTACGTTTCAAATAATTACTAATGGAATTTTTCCTATGATCTTGCATAAAACAAATTAATGGAACCTTTCATATCTCAGAATCAGGTGAAAGCTGAATTAATGTAACCTACATAAACATGTGTTTAAAATAGGTACTGGAAAGCAATTTAAAATACAGAGGGTTTACAAACTGGGCAAGAAAATTCAATGACAATTGTGAAAAGATTACTTTAATAAAAAAGGCATTTGAAATTATGTGCTACAGAAGAGGGAGGCTTCTTCATGCCCTCTGTCTGATAAGAAAGGAAGCAAAAAGGGTTGGGCATGTGGTGAAGGCTGTAAACACACAGACCCTTGTAAAGCAGTAAAAGTGCAAGGAAATTAGAATTTCAACAATTTCTATAGAGGTCAACCAAGTGCATTATATGAAACGCACCACAGCCTAGTGAGTATCTTGAATTCAGTTCACCTCATTCGGCAAATAAAACCTTAACTTTATTTATGGTTGTATAGCTCATAAAAAGGAAATCAGCAGCGTCTCTGAAGTCAAACATCTTAATGTACAATCACAATACTATTATTAATATATAATAGTGTGTTATTGGCAGATCATCTACTCCTTTCAAGCAGAATGGAAACCTGCTTGTCCCCTCTCTTCCCAGTGGGTTCATCTTTCTATGCATTTTATAAAAATACCCAAAAACTTAATTGTTGGCATAGAATTGAAATTTCATTTAAAAAACTGAAACAAATACCCCACTGCATTAAGGAGAGAAAGTTGCGAATTCACTTTTCAAAATATGACCCATATTTTTTCTAATGCCCTATGTATTTTAATGTTTTGCTGTGCCCCTGAGGTCAGCAGCTGCTTAAGATTTTTGAGAAGGTCCAGATCTAGATAGGTCTCAAGTCTGCTAAATAAAAGACTTGCAGAGTAACTCTAGGATTCTTCTCTGAAATGATATGAATTACGGTTTTTTGAGGCATTGTTTCCTAAGCAGGCATCAAAGCAGACTTTAATGTGATAGCCAAGGCACCTATTCTTAAAGGACTTGTTAGTTCATGGCTTGGAATAACTACAGAAGCTTCTTTGATGCAACACTGTCTTACAAAAACATTTATATACTGCAAATATTCATATAGCTAAATATTCCCCTTAAACTTGTTTGTGTAAGTGTTTCACTCTTGAAGCAACTGGATGCAAGTGGAACTGCAACAAAAGGCTTCATCTATTAAATTTCAAATAATTCTTATGATTCTTGATAATCCATGGTTACAAACACTGCACAGTTCTATAGGCAGGAAAACATATATACAACTGGGAAGCACAACTATATGTTTTGATGAATATAAGTATCAAAAAATGTCTATATAGCATTGCAGAAAATGTTGAGATAGTGATGTTCCAGGACAATTCTAAAAAATCTACACTGTTTTGGACCAGCATTTAGTACTGAAGTTTATCACAAAAACTTTACCACCAAAAGAAAAACTTAAATATTCTAATTTTTGTGTCAGTTACTAAACGTCTCCCTCTCCACCACCAATGTTGTTTGTCCACAAAAAGTTCTACTGAGGCATATCAAGACAGCAAGGAACTTCTGCCAAACATTTTCATGAAAATAAATTGAATATGAACAGCTTCTCACTAAATTAGGAGCAATTTTTTTCAAGTCTGACATACACACACAACATTGTTAAGCACTAGGAATTCTGAAAGACAAGAACTCAACAGCAGGCATTTTTTATCACATGTGGTTTTTTGCTACATCCTTTATAATTGAGAAAAACAAGATGACATGCAGTCTCTGATATAGTTTTCTTTATTATTAAGAGTTGCTGAAATGACCATGGATTAGGGACGAATCATCATGGTCTTACATGTATTAAGGGTGATAGCTCACTCTTTCCTTGACTTTTTGGAAACTTTCTTCCCCTTAACGATATTGTAGCACATATATCACAAAAAGTAATGGGTTCAGAATATGGGCACTAAATTAAACTCAGCAACTCCAGATTGTGAACTGGCCAGTGCAGCACGTGTCTTCTGAAAACAAAAATAAATTCTTTGCATGTTTAGGTCTTGGACATTCCTGCCTGCTACCTCAGCCTTGCCTCAATTGAAAATTCAGCATCTTGATGGCTGAGCACCTTTCATGGAGCCCCACATAGACTCTCAGTGAGACAGACTCCTTATTTGTCTGGGAGTTCAGTTTTGGGGGGACTGGATGGGTGCCAGGGCAATGAATCAAATACTTCCTGGCTTGGCCCAGCCAGCAGGGAGGGAGAGGGATGTCAGCAATGCACAGGGTACAAGAGCACTTCTCCCACCTAAGGACTGTAGACATATGACTCTTCAAAAAAATAGGCAGCGTAAAAATAGAAAGAAATAATTAAGCTGGAAAAACATGCCAAAAGGATAGGTAACGTGATCTAATAATGCAGCTGTAACTTTAGCTATCGAGTAGGAAGAAGACAGAGGGGCAGAAGATCTTATCTCCTAGAGCCCCCTCTGCACAAAAGGATGTAGGGTACTCTTCAAATAATAAATCTGGCACTTCAGGGCCAGATCTTCCTTAAGGTGTTGCAAAGCCTGTCTAAGCAAAACCAATCTCTCGAAGCTGATCTGACTGAGGAAGGGGGATATTACCAGAATGGCTCCATCCCACAGTAATTTCCAGGGGCTCTTAAGGGTTTCCAGTCACCACTGCAGCCTTCCAGTCCCTCTAAGCCACAACAGGGACATTACATCACATAGGAGGAGGTGTAAACAATCTTATGGCACACTACTCTAAGCTACAATTAACTTCTCAAATGGAGTTCGGGAACTGGCACATACACTAATTTATTAAGAAAAGGGAAAAAAACCCACCATAAATACAGAAACACCTAAACTAAAAATCAATAAGCAAATAAAAAATAAAAGAACATGAAAAAAAAATCAAAACAAGCAAGAATGAACTATCGAAGCCACAAATAAGATGCCACCAGTGCTTGAAAATGTGTCCAAAAAAAAAGGTTGCAGCAATAGCCAAAGAATCTGGTGTTTCTGAAGAACAGCCAACTAAACACATCTGCGCACACCAATATTACTGCCTTCAGGTACAGAAGTCAGTAATTTGGTATCACAAATAGCTTTTTGAAGGCTCCTGTCATGCAGCTGAGACCAAAGGAATATAGGCAGAAGCTTCCACTAAACTGGGTGAAAAAGAAGGCAGATAGAAAAAACCTTTTGTGGTCACCGCAGAATATATTTATTTACCAATTTAAAAAAAAAAAAAAAAAAAAGAAGAAAAGTACTAAAAAAAGATTACTAAAAAATACTACAAGAAGAGAGACTACATAAAATTAAATCAAGATGTGAAATGCTTAGTAAGCTCCCTGTTCTTACTTAAAGCGTCCTACCATGTTGAATTGTTAAAAATGCTTAAAAACAAGAAAAGTTCTAGAACCTGAGTGATGGTAAGACACATTCTAGTACTTTTTATTATCCTCCTGCTAAAGAAAAAATCCAGCTGTGTACAGGGAGAGTAAAGGGTATCCTACAAACTGTGCATTTAATTCAATTTTGTGAGTTGTGTGTGCATGTGAGCATGAACAATGTACAAAATCTTGTAAAATATTATTTTTCTTAATCCCTGGGGATACAAGGGGACAATCACGGGTTTCTAATAGTGATGTCTTTGAAGAAGTACAGTAGCCTCACTGCCCACATTCTGGTTCCAGTATTCAGAAAAATAATTTAAAAAAAAAAAAAATACACGAGGAAGCTGATGACATAAAGGCACAGATGTTGGCACGTTTCTCTGCCAGTTGTGTAATTCCTACTTTGCCTTCTTTTAGCTGAGTGACTCTAGAATACAGTATAATTTAGATATAGTTTTCTTGTACCCAATAGTGGTAGAATAAAAGAAATATTCAAGAAATCTATTTGTCTTTAAATTTACTTCCCTTCCAAAAGCTGGGAATATAATTTACCTGCTTCCAAATACGGTGGTGGGTTTTTCTGCACTGATGTTTTTATCCTTTATTTACTCGTATCTTTCTATTTATCGACCCCACTTTCTCCCATATAAATTGCAAAACTTACAATAATCCACAGTCAAATAACTGATCCTGAATATTGCTTACATTTCAGTTCCTATTGAGAATGAATTCCTAATGAGATTAAATTTACTGTAAATATCCTCAGCTGTTCCAATACCTGTATATTACGTGACACCCTATGGCTTGTTATACTGGACAGCACAGCCCCACGCAACAAATACATCAGGAAAACAAACAAATGGAGTTCAAAAAGAATTACTATAGTTATTGGGCATGAGTAACGGAGAGGCTGCACACATCTGCTAACCATAAAAATACCAAGAGCCAAAATGCCAGCCAACAAAGCTTGGGCTGGGGAGAATAAAATGGAATTAACAGTGCTTGAACAGGAGAAGCCAGGAGAACAGGGCATGAAGAAACCCACCTTTCTCAGTCAGGGTAGCTTAAAATAACAATGTTCATTTAGATTCACATTAATGTCTTCCCAGCTAGCCAAAATACACCCTCTGAGGCTGACCAGCTTGCAGAGGGGTGACTTGTTAATCACCGTGCTTTGAAGCCGGAGGAGGAATGTGCTCAATGCACTGAGACCTCAAGCTGTTGAAGATGACCCCTGCCCACCTCGGCCCTCCTGCTGTGCCCAAGATGAATGTTCCTACAGGAGGTCTCATGAAAGGGAAGGTGTTTTACGTATCTTGGGTACCTCAACACAGTGTCAGCCAAGCCTGATGAGCAAACAGGCTCACCTGGACACCTCTGCCCACCAGGGACTTCTCCTCTGCCCCAGCCTGGGGCAGCACCACCCCACTGGGGGGGCAGTGACAGACACTGGGGAGAGAGGATCCATCTCTAACAACAGCTCCATCCAGACCTGGGAGAGGATGACCACGCTCTTACTGCATTTTACATGACTTGGGAAAGCAGAGGAACGGGTTCTGCTTGCACCAGACAGAGCTTCCCCAAAATACCTCTATATTCAGACTTTTAGAAGCAAACAAAAAGAAGTGATAACTGATTTTCAGCATCCTTTTTTTTTTTTTTTCTCGAACTTGCAATATCGACTTTAGAAGAATATCCTTAGATTGTACTTCTCAGCACCCTGAGAAGCAGGTGACTCTCCTCTCTGGAGAACATCTCTTAGGGGAATGACAAGAGGTCATCACAAATTAAGAAATCCAAGGTGAAACACAGTTTTAGCACTCAGTATAGAAAAGGACTGAAATGGTATTAATTGGTGTGTATAATTCAGCCCCCATAATCAGTACAAACTCTAAACACTACTTATCACTAGAAGCTGAAAATGGAACCACAGACTTAATTTGTACACACTATGTCAAATTATTTTAAATTAATTGTGCTGCTACTTGAAAAGCAGGTACTGTAAGAGGGTCCAAGCTGCCAGCATCAACATCATAAGCTAGATGGGAATTCTCATAATGACCAAATCTCTTCATTTATTCATTTAAAATTCTAAATGATAAAAAGTGAGACAAACCAAAAATCTCTGTTCTTCACTCCTCCATTAAGAAATGAGTTGAATTGCCAAGTTACATATTCTGTCTCTGAAAATACAACATATATTCATCTTTTTTGGTTTTCCAACTATGTTCCTGGTTAAAACGATTTACATAATTAAGTATTTATAGTACAAATGGTAATAAATAAGACTGCTTTATATTTTTACTTCATTTTCTTATTATGGTAGCAGTACTGAAAAATTACTAGAAAGTAACTTTTTAATGTATCTCCTTAAGATGCCTGTGTTTTATAAAATGATTTAGAGGTGCTTTACAAGTACCACTGGTGTGCATGCTTCCATTCTCAATGAGAAAAGGGTTTTGTACTCTTGAAGAGTACCAGTGGTGAACCATAAAACATGTGTGAATTGAATTTATCCAAGTTAGTTTACAATTCATATGCTTTCATTTATTTAGTTTCCTCTATTTTTTTTTTGTGGACATCTTCATCAGCAGTAACAGTCACTGCAGTGTATAAGACACTCTTCATTAACACATTTTAATTCTAACCAGGACTAAACTAAATTAGCTGTCTAAATTACACTCTTGTGCTGGCACAGCCTGCTGATAAGCACAAACATGTAACTTACCCTCTGCAAAGCTTGGACAGGCTATTGTCAATTTTTAACAAAAGATTATTTTCCTATTCAGTGCAATTTTACTGTTCATTATACAACCCTACTTGTCCTCCTCTGTCCCCAGATGGCTACCACAGTGTTAGAGGTCTTTGTTTTGTATATTGCTGAAGTATTTCAGAGATGGAATTTGGGTTACTTCTTGTAATCTACGAGTATAAATCAAACCGGCTGTTTTCACCTACACTATTTCACATGAAATCGCTTTAGATTCTCAGCACCAAGACAGACTTTCTCTCCGCACTGGCCTTTCCTAATGACCAAATCTACTTCCATAAGCAAGTTCTTCTCTGTGCTTCGGATGAAGATCCCTGAAAAAATAATTTCCCTATTTATGGTTATCTAAGAGGAGCCTGTCATGGTCTGGCAACCTATAAATAGCAATAGTAAGAGGTATGATTAAATTTAGACTATTTTATTTATTTATTTTTTAAATCAAAAAAGCCTTCCACAGACCTCTGTGTTTCCACATCTAAAATTCCAAAAGTTACAACGATTCTAGCATTTCAAACAAACTTCATGCTTTACTGCTGGTCAAGAAGGACAGGACTCATTCCACCACATGACAGACCACTGCATTATGTACTTTGCACACTCCGTATAGAAAAACGAAGAAACAAAACCTCTGAATAAAAAGAATAAAATTCTTTTGTCTCTAGCTAAACATTTATCTGTGATGCTAAAAGCGGGATCTGCCCACTCACCTGGCTACTTCTCCAGAAATCTGAGGATGTAAATAACGCTCATTTTGATGACAGATGATCTTCAGGAATTGTACTGTTATTACATCTATCTCACTTCATGGGAAACACCATAATCTCATACTCATGAAGATTTAGCACGTGGGTGAGAAAGGAGCTAACTTCTGCACATGAAATTTAATGGAAATTTTGAAAAAAATCGCAATTTTAGAAGGGCTATTACTACATTTTAAACCGGGTTACTAGTTTTTTCTGTACACTAATATTACAGAAAATAGAGGATTTCGAACCTGACAAGCTACAACCAAAACATAAGAAGAATCATCCTTAAAAAAAAAGACCCACAACCAAACTGCGCTTTTGGAATTCAGACATCATGCACACAGATCACTAATCTTCAGAAAGCACTTCCCTAAATTTAGTAAACCTTCTAGTCACCCCTACCTATGATATACAATCGAATTTTTGGAACAACTTTGACAATGACAAGCTGGAGTTTGTTATTCCTGCTTTTATGTTTAATAAATATATTATTTCAAAGCTACTCTAATTATCATCACCCAAGGATTTTGGCTTCAAACCCAAGCGCTTGTGGCTCGTGTAAAAAGCAAGAGTCAGACTATGACAGGCACTGAATTAACCTCAGCAGAAAGAGGCATCATATATAAATGACAACACATCCCCTACCCTTTAGTACACATCAGCAGCAAATGTAACGCCCATTTTGGTACATGGTCAGTAACCTTACATTTCTGAGTTTTATCCCACAAACTGGAATTTTCAGGACAAGATTATGAAAGTTCAGAAGAGACCTTCTTGTGCCCAATTCCATCCTTTCCCCTTGCACCAACATCCCACAACTGGTCTGTGGCGGCTTGAGACGTACAAGGGGAAGGGGAGGCGGGGGAAGAGCGGGCTCAGAGCTACTCAAGCTGAGCAGTTTTAATTTCCTCTAACAGTTACGAGCAGTAAAAACCATTACCACAACTGCAGGATAGAATTATCAAAGCCAGCAGATGTCGGACACCTTTATCTTCTTACAGTTGACTTTATTCCTGGTATTTAGAGAAAACGAACAAAACAGAGAGGAACAAACTACTTAACAGATCTTTCTAGATGCTAATCCCCTCTCATGGAGTAAAAATGTCAAAATAATTTCTAAAATTAAAATATCTTAAAATACAGTGTGATACTGGCAAGGATAAAAATGCACAGATCCCAATTCTGCAAAGAATTAGACATACACATGGTTTTATGCACTTGAGCATTCCCAGTGGGTGTCAGTCTGCTATACTGGGGTGGATGCGTTTTCAAACAACGGAGAGTCAAAAAATACAATAAAATTCTTCTTACTAAAATGAATTACATAAACCCAGGGGGAAAAACATCCCCTTTAAAATCTATTTTCAAACCTTTTGAAGGCCTACCAAAGCTGCTAGATTTACTCACAAGCTGCATTTGTGGCTTTATTTGCTCACAGTAATGTTTTAACAATTCACAATGCTTTTCAAGTTTCTAGGACTTCACTGGATCTGCTCTGTTTGGGGCCCAATTCCTTAACTTTTCAGCCCTTCACCTGCAATTATCTCATTTGCTCCACTGGCATTTAGGATGGGTGTGAACATGTAGCAAATCCAGCTAATTTTGCGGTCATACTCCAGTTCATTTTTAATGATTTGTAGATTTTAGTTGTAAGAAAAAATATATATAAAAAGTACAGGCAATGCTGCAAAAGTGGGGAAAACATGGGGATCAGCAGTGAAAGGTCAGGGATGAAGCTGGATGCTACCACTGTTAGCGAAGTATGGCTGCTTGAAGATGGGGGATAAAAAAATGGTAATGCCGTGGAAAACCAGGAAACTGCATGAGTGTTAGGGGAAGACAGCAGTTGAAACAGTTCAAAAGGGGTTTAAAAAGATACAAAAGGTTTTTAAATCGATATAGATGCACGTTATGGTCCTGCAAAGACCAGTGGGAGAGATGCCTGCATCTTCTAGCTCTACTCATGTAATTTAGCAGCTGGAATGAGGAATCCTCATTCCTTGTGCAAACAACGACCCCTCGGTGGACAATTCGTGGAAGCGACACAGCCACTCCAAAGGGCCTTTAAAGGGACGCTGGAGGATTTCTCCATCCTCATCTTCCTTACTGCTGGATGCTTGTTCAAATGAGCGATGTGGGAGGATGTTCTGCGAGCGTGAAGGGGCTGAGGCAGAGGATCATGTACCCAGCAGACCCCTGGCCAATGCAGTAGTTTCGGGAGACTAATGCACTAATTAAAGTGAGTGTAAGGATGGAGCGGAACCACAAATGGGCTGGTTTAACCCCAGCTGTTGTGGAATTGGAGGAGATGGAAAGGTGCCATCCATAGTTGTTTCAGAGATTTGGACCAACAGTTTTTTAAAAGGATCAGATATTCTATACTTCCCCTTGGAAAACAGCTCAATTATCATTCTGCTTGCTAGCTTTCTTGGGGGTATACAGCAAAGAATTAACACCTTTAATTAAATGCAGAATTTATCCATTGCATAATACAAAATCTATTTTTTTTAAAATGTATCATACTTTACTATAAATATTGTAAATATAAATTTAAAAAGTACTTTATAAAGATATTTACAGCCTTACACAGAAGCTTAAAAAGCCATTTTCTTTTTATATATAAATACTTGACCATTTCTGTTTCAAAATTCAAGTATGTGTTGTTATTGATTTTTAATTCACCTACTTTATTTTCAATATCTAAATGGTATTTTTTTCTAGCAAGTAATGCTAGGCAGGAAGAGAAAGGGAAAAGTTCTTTCTGCTCATGTGTCCTACTGTAATGATGCTCTCCTACAGCATTAGGTCAGCTCTATTAAGGCACAACAAGGCTAAAAATAAGATTTCAGAATAATATAGCTTGAGCTAAAATGAGAATGAACTGCCACTAGATGGCATGACAGCCTTACATTACTTTGGTGGGTTGGGTTTGGGTTGGGTTTTTTTTTTCCCCTCTTTATATAAGAGGAATATGTAACATTTGTATTTCAAACATGGTGTTGACACATTTTTCCCATGCCATTCCAAGTATCTCTGATGATCACAAATTGGTGAATGAAGCAATCTAACCACTTGACAATTCCTTTGGAACATGTACGCACTATGGAAATAAGGTTTAGTGGTAACCTCAACTACAACAAATTGTAACAAATTTGCTGAAAAAAAGTAATGCATTTAAAAGAAAGAGCACTTTACTTTTATGTGGAAAGGTATAGACAGCAGTAGAACCCAACTTTTTAAAAAATTACCAAACTGAGCAAGTGAACTGTCAATTCTCAAATAATCTGCTTCCTCTAAATCTCAGTTGCCACTCAATGAGTTAACTATTCAGCAGTGTCTCCCCAGGTGAGTTAAGTAGAAACTCAATGTTACCTGCCAGAATGCCTTTAAAAAACAAGACAGGTTCCTAATACAGATACAGACATGGCAAACTTTTGGTCAACTATGTAATAAAAGAGGTGAAAATAACTGTGGTTTAATTAATATGCATCTAAATGTTTCTCACCATTGCAGTGCAAAAGCAAGCAACCACCGTCAGACATTCAGCAGTGCCAGTTGACACAAACTTGAAGAAATGTGATGAATTCCACTGGATGAGAACCTAGATCTAGCTGAAGATCTGAGCAACCTGATCTAGTTTAAGATGTCCCTGCTCATTGCAGGGAAGCCGACTAGATGGCCTTTAAATGTCCTTTCCAACCTAAACCATTAGAGGATTCCAACTGCATTTAGGTGTCTTAAAACCAGAAAAGTAACTAAAAGGCAAATAAAATCCTCTAAAATAAATACTTTTCATTCTGCTTAAAAAATCAAAATACTTCAGTGAACATAAGCTCCAAAACTTTCCTCTGTTCTTTATTGGCTTACTAAAGCTGACATTGTCCACAAAGATCAAATAAATAGTCTGAGAAAATACAAATGTAACGCCACCTCAATTTTTTTAGCTGATTTAATGATCAGTGAAGAGATGGATGGTAGTGGGCCAGCACTTCCCTACCTGAAGAGCAGCAGTTCCCACCTGAACACAACCCTCACCTTTCCTGGGCACACTGGCGTGTGTCGTGGGACAGAAATGTATCCGGGCTTCAAAACTTCCATGACAGTATATCCAAATGTTCGCGTCATTATTTCCTAAAGGCATACTCTATCAAGATGTGCAAGTATAAAATATGATTTTTTTTCTGATCTCATTGTTCTCAAGAAGAAGGGAATAACGCTAGTACTGAACACTTTGAAGACCTTGCTCAGCCTGTATCTATGAGGCAGTAAGTAAGGCTTCAAAACCAACCCTGGCGAAAAACACTGCCCTCAGGCCAGAAAGTGAAGTAAGATTGGATGTGAAAATCTGAGCACATTTGATCACAAGTGGATGAGTTTAACTCACCAAAACTGAGTTTATTAGAACCTCGCATAAAGCTCTGGCAGCTGACATTACATGCATCCTCTAACGTCTAGACCTGAAGGTAAATATATAATATACATATAAACTTATTCAGTCCTCCAGTCATTCTACGATTTCAGTATCAGATAGGACTCCAAGAAGAGGGACAAAGACTAGGTCATGGATGGCCATACCAAGAAACTACTAACAGAGTAACTCTGATGCTAGAAGAGGCACAGATAATGTCCTAAATTACTTTATTTTATTAACATGGTAGCTAAGTGCCTTCCTCACATCTTAGCTTCATGTACAGGATGTGGTCTAGAGAGGAAAACTGGCAAATTGATGATGAATTTTGAGACAGACTGGAGTTAAATGAGCAGTTCAGGAATGTCTACAGCCACCTTACGCAATCTGGGATTGTTTTATGGTGTCTATTGCCCACAAGTTAAATAATCTTTTAAAAGGATCTTCCCTTATGACATTCTGGTTTGTAGGTGGAGAAACATGAAAAAAGAGAATTGAAATGACCAATCTTGGGTAACCCAGGAAAAATGTGGGAAACTTAGGAATGAATTGCACGCAGCTTTTTGCATCCAGGCTCACACTCTGACTCCCAAACATCATCCTTCTCTGAGGCTCCGTATTTAATAAAGCAACTTACCAGAAGCACTGACCCATCAGACATCACCCTCATTGAACTACACCTGACCTGTTATTTCAGCCTGAGACAAAAGCTACTCTAAAATTTTCCTGAGTTCTCCTATTATGAGTTAAGAGCCTTGTATGACTGAACTATTCTTTTCGCTCCCCCTGTAGTCCCACACATTCAGTTTTGCTGCTAATGAACCAAGAGCAGATGCAGTTGCTGTAGAGCCCCAATTTATTTCCAGAGGATCACCTATTCTACATACTGAAAGAAGATGGGAACAAAAAAATGTTACTATGAAATTTAAAGTTACAGTAAAATACATACATAACAGTAGACTAAATTGAGGCATATCCTAACTCTGCATAAATCTGTTTTCCCGACTTTTCAAATTTCATTTTTGACACTGTAAACGATTCTGTTTTTTTTTAAAAAATGGCATTCAGTTGTGTATAATAGCTGTGCACAACTCTACCACCTCCCTTTCACTGTATCATTGTAAGGCACTGCATTTTGGACCCTCAGCACTGTAGTGATCATCACCCATTACCTGAACTGAAGTATAAAAATACAAGTACTGAGAGATACAAGACTTATTCAATTGCTGGGTTCAGAGCTCCACTTCCGTGGACCAGGCATAAAGTGCCATATAGAGACTGCTAATTGACATCAGTGGTAGTGGCCTACATATACATGAAAAACTCATTTTACGAAGAGTTTTACCAGATTCTGTGTGAGAAACCACACTTCTCCTATACGTGCTATACTACTTCTCCCTCTATGTGCTATACCAGTGTACTGCATTATTTTCTTTCATAAAAAAATAAAAGAAGCTTATTTTCTTTTGTAAGGAATAAAGGTCACAGAAATAATGCTAGTGGTCAGCAATGCCAATAAAACCGGAACCCAGGTAATGTTTCTTAGTTCCCAGCACAGTCTCCACCTTCCCCTGACCTGTCTGATAAGAAGCAATTGCAGCAGCAAGAGCATCCATTTTGCTGATGCCCCAGTCAGTGGTTAGTGCCACTCACCAAAATAGAGTTACAGTGCAAAACCAAGAGCCAGCACTGACAAGAGATGAAATGACTTTAAATTGTCTAGCAATTCTGAGTTAGCCAAGCAGCGCTGGAAGGTAGTGGCTGTCAATAGCTTTTGCTTAGGCCAATCCAAACACTTCACCAAGCAACAAAAGGCATCCTTATCATTCCAGGAACATTCTTCTAGATAAATTTTAGGCTGCAAAAAGTGGAAAGGTTACAAAGTTTTTGTAGTGCAAAGTCTTACTGGACTACATATGGATATAAGGACCATTCTCCCACTGTTTCTACAAACTTCTGACTCTTAAAAACCAAAATTGTTCATTTTCATAACCTATGAGTGAGTTGTAGGTATCAATTCCAAACTCTCAGTCAAAGAAGAGCAGCAGTTCATGTAAGTTTGTCAGTACTCAGACTGAGATGTTTTCTGTGGTGGTTTTGGTTTATTCTTGTGATCAGTTGGGATCAGAGTAATTGCAGAAGAGAATTTAGAAACTGATTGTCTGGTTAAAGGCATACTAGAAAGAAAGCACCTGTGAAGGAAGTATGGAGTTTTGACCATGACTTTCTCTTTCATGCTTCTCTTTTCACCTGCTTTTTACAGCAGCAGATGACGCGCCTCGGTTTTCAAGGTTCACATAGACGGCTACATCTGCCAATATATTTTCTTGTCCTCAGCTAAATTGACATTGCTAAGATTCAGCTCCGAAAGCATCACAACCAGGTATTAACTGCTTCTTAACAACTCTCACTCCAACACCACAACACATTGTCACCGACTGTCGGTACTTATTTGCTCTACAGACACCTTTTGGTTTCAGCACACTGTGATGTAACTGACTGGATTTTGGCTTGGCCCCCCTCACTGGGATCACTCCCAACCCTATCAGTGCACCCGCTACCACACCTGCAGTTGGATTTGCTAAATCACATTTTATTCGTCTACATGTACTCTCTTAAGCAAATGACTACAGCGAAAACTATCAGTCTCTTGAAAAATGTTTGTTCTGTTGACAAGGCCATTCAACTGAGGAAGGTAGATCTCCATCAGCTAAAACAGAAAGGACTAATCTTGAGTATTGGGTGTTACAGAGAAACACGATGGCACAGACCCAGCAGTTTCAAGGAGAGGTGAAGGGTGGTGTTTGGAGGAGTCCAGACCAGCTCTTGGAACCTGCCCTGCAGAAGACTCATTGGCCGTGATATTGAGTTGATGATAGCTCTGATTAATGTCACAATTTGTGCTGCACTGAAAATGGATTTTCCTCTGTTTATTTTCAATCCCAGGCCTTGCAAAAAGAGCAGGCTGCTGGTGGGGCTTCAAGTAAGACTGAAGTCAGATACTGACAGACAAGGAAAGTTTACCCATAATTAGCTTTCTATCATCTTGTCTTTCTTATATCTTTAAAGATCTAGAGTGGCTAGAAGTCTTTTCACACTTCTAAAAACAAAACTCCCACACCCTCCTACTGCAAAACCTTTAAAATAGTTACTCTCTCCTCTATACTTCACATACTTGTCCTATCTGTGCCCCTTCCCGCTCTTAATTGTCCTCAAAGACAGTAAAGAAAAAAACTTTAAACTTTAATTCCTTTGACATTACAACTGGAGTGGGCGGCTAAAATAAGAAAAAGTGAAATATTTATACAATATAAAAAATCAAGATAAAATTGTGTTTTAAAAAAATCTACCTAACCAGCTGTTCAAAATAGTAAAAGCAGAAATAAAATAATTAATCAGTTCTGCCAACTTTTGTGACTGGCAACAGTAAGATATTTTCTGCTTTACTTGCAAATATCTTTTCATTCATGCATTCAAAATCATGCCTCAGTTTTTGAGCTGATGAAGGAAACAACATGCTCATGCCAGGTTTAGGGCTTCTTTATGTAGTTATCAATACTGCAGATAGCAGTATATCCCTCTGTAGGAGAAGGAGGACCATACAAATAACGTTGTCGTTTGCAGTGCAAATAAAGACTGCTGATATACTGCCATTTTCATACAACCGCCATTTGGATAAAAAAAAATAAATGAAACATTTCTTCTTTATTTTCCCAGATGAAATATCCTTTTTTTCTCTATGAATCTCAGGGAAGAGGGAAAAATACACTGGTCTCTACCTGGATATCAGCACTTGAATTTTATGGAAACATCCTATCATGATGTTCTCCCCACAGCACAATCCTAGAAATCTGGGTTGTTTCTTTCATATCCTGAGATCAAGCAGGTGAAGAAGAAATCTCTGTTCTTCCTAAAGAGCTGTTTCAATGCTAGAGATGCTGCTACTTTTTGCTCCTGCCACAGCCGCCGTTTGCCAGTGTGGAGAAACACAACAAGTGAGCTTTGGTGAAGACAAGATGCAAGCGAGCTCACGTGAGCAGTCCAACCTTGGATTACAACTCCTAGGTTGGCCTTGCACTAAAAGCTGCCATTTTTTTCCATCATGATATTCTGTACGGCTAATGTCCAAAGTGCTAGCCGGGTATTGAGTTTCATTTATGACAAAACTTAATAGAAGCAACATACAGTCTAAATCCTTGGCTTGTTTTTTTTAGGCATGGCTTGTTTTTTTAGGCATTACGGTTGAGATCTTTAATGTGGTAGGAGATGCTCAGTGGGATATTCTTAATTGCCTAGGTTTAATTTCCACCGAAACTTCAACATCTTAAAAATCTGTCCTGTGGCTTTACCACAGAGCTTAACACAGCCAACAACATTCTTACTTCAAAGTTTCAAGGCAATGTATGTATATTATCATAAGAAATTCTTGTAAAATTATATTCAAACATTTTCATCCTCCACTCATAAACTAGCACCATTTCTTACGTTTGAAATTTTGAAACGAGTTGTGCTGTATTACTTTATATATGTCAGTCAGAAAGATCCCTTCCTTTCCACCTATTTGTTAAAAAATAAACTGTAAAGTATTGCACCACATAGTGAGACATAGTTTAGAACAGGACCTTTTCTACAAACTTGTAAACACAATAATGGAGGATTTTCTATCCTAAAATTCCTGTAATTATAATTTTTCTGAATACCTGAAAAAACCCCGGTGGTACAGGACCTACTGGCATGCCATCTCCTGGGGGAATGTTTCCTAGCACTGGACTGGGAGCTGCTGCAGCACTCTGAAAAGAACAAAGGGAGAATAAACCTTTGTCATTGCATGGTAGGCATTAAACCCCCAAAAAAACCCAAACAAAAAAAAAAACCAAAACCTGACCAAAATGCAGAAAGTAATTCTCTGGATATCTCACAAGGTCATTGTTTCATCTGAAGATAACTTAGAATTAGTAGTGTTTAGTCTTCATTTATACAATGACTTGTTAAAATAACAAATGTATGTTAAGGTGAAGGATGCTCGAGATTGCATGGATACACCAATATGCGTCAATTAGATAAATCTTTGTCTAGATTTTAAAATATATTGCACTGAGTGTGTCTATATATATACAAATGTGAATGTAACTTGCACATGTTTTCTTGCATTATGTGTATAAACATCCTCACATATGCACAAGGATATACATATAGCATAAGGAAAGTAATTTATGCATTTTATCAGCAATTTCCAAGCACTTTAAAGATAATTTCAGCAGACTGTAATATTCTTTCAGAACTACATCAAGCTTCAAAACAGGGTGCTGTTACAAACAGTACAAGAACGAATGTTCATGATTCTGCTGGTAATGCTTATGATTTTACCAACCCCAAAAATAACCACCATGACAAATTAGAAAAATTCAGGTTATGTTTTTGGAAGAGAAAAGAAAAAAGGGATTTCTAAGAAGTGAATCAGAGGATGAAATTAGTTACCTTTGCAAATCCTTCAGTTGGAATAAGCAAGTAAAGAATATTGCTCCTGGCAATTTACAAGCAGGAGATCATCACAAAAAGGGAAGCCAAACTGTTATTGTTGTCATGTATTGGAACCTCAATTACTTTTAATTTCTAGCAGTCTTCCTTCCTGCAATATGTTTCTGTAGGGCATAAGGCTGAATCACCTATAAAGGCTCACAATCTTCTGTGAAAGTACTCATGTACACACAATGCATTGAGAGCCACTTGCAGCTTACTAATGACCTGCAGTATCTGCCCTGCAGAATATGAATGGCTTATGTTTATTAACTTATCACTCCATTGTATGCTCACACTTGATATCCAAAAGGTGCAGATCTGGAAATTGTATTTCCAGGTGTTTGGCACACTGTCTAGGAAATTAAAGAATAATGCTGGAAAGATTTGAAAACTGGCACAAAGAAGGGCTGACCTTTTTGAACCAAGCAGAAAGGAAATATTCAGTTAATTACCACTAATTTTTCAATGGCTTAAGCTGTGCTTTAGAATCATATTTCTGAACAACTAGCAGTAGCATATTTAGAATCTAAGCTTCATGTTCCTTCCACACAGAAGTATAGAACATATCATTAAAATACAAAGACTGCAGAAAAGTCCTGGCTTCAGAACCGAGTGCTAGACTTTGATCCAATAGAAAAACGTGTAATAAAGGGTCTTATTTATACAAGCATCTGGTCTGCAAGATCAGTGTAAAAATACTATATAATTGCAATTGATAGAAAAAGCCAGTCAGGTGAGTAGGACGTAGCACACACTTTTGAATCGTGACACCTTCTTGTGAGAGGCTACCACAAACCAACCAAACCAGCCCATAAAGCTGCAGCAAATGAAGATGGTTCCCTGGTAGCCACGGCCATTCTTTGAGCACTGCCTAACGTCATTGATACTGGAGTGTGATGCTGCTGAGATGCATGCAGAATCACAGGATGCCCTGGAAGGTCTCAGGTACTTCCCTCAGGTCTCTTGCAGTCTTTTGGCCTCCCAGAGAATGGGGGGGGGGAGGGAAGCAAGTGGTGTGAATGCACAGAAATCACTCCTGAAGAACTAAATCATTTTGTTGCCCTTCCTTTCTTTTTCACGGCTTCTGTGAATGTTCACTAATTGCTTTCAGATTATCTACATTTCCAAAGGAAAACAGAACAGAAAGTTTTCAGCTTTCATTTTTTTTTAGTAAAATGATCTGTCTAAGCCGAACACTGGTTAAAAATGTCAAGTAAAATTATGAATAGGTGCGGTCACGGTTTGAGTGAAGTATGTTGGATTTTACTTCCGTATGTACAGGTTTTCTAGATGAAGAATGACAACAGTAGTATCACTGATGGAGAAAATCAATGACGTTAAAAGCCTGAGCATCTTAAAATGTCCAAAATAGCCTGCTCTGCAGTCTTTGACTAAGAAGGAGTAGCCCATTAAAGAGGCACTAATAATGATGAACCTTATTACAATACCATCCCTCCTTGCATACTAATTCCTGATTGTCCCTATGCTATCTTAGCTGTGTCCATCTTCACCAGCCATGTAATATATGTTGTAATACGTCCAGTGAAGCCGATGATACAGAATAAAGCATTTGAACAGCCTATAATAAATCACTGGGCAAACACATCTCAACAACATGAAGCCAAAATCCTGCTAAGTTGAAAGATCTCAGAAAAAGAGCTAAGCAGCACCTCCTCTAAGACACAGTTTTCAGAAGCCTCCCATCCCAGGCTCCCTCACTCCTACTCACATCATTTAAAGTAAACCATACCAGGGATTAATGCGTTTCAGGGTGCCTCAATGCACTCAATGGGTCTTAGATGTCCTCCTCAACTGCTGTCCCTGACACAGCCCCTAGGTTACGAAAGGATATTCATAAGAGAAGGAGGGAATGGCATGACTTCTCAGGATGCAGTGCTCCTACAGGGATACAGGGATCTGCCCCTGCTGAGTTCATGCTGTTTCCCACACTTTGTAAACCACTTTAAAAAAGAAAAATGGTAAAATATACTTAGCCATTTAAAAAAAAAAGGAGAGAGATTATTCCAAAGTGGAGAGAAAAGGATTAAAATTATATCTGTTAGGATGTATCTAAATATATATGAACATTTAAGAACTTCTACCAGGTAGATCAATAAACAAAACTGCAACTGCTGCATCAAAATATTCTTATTTATTCTATCCTGATGAATTATTCAGTTATTTTTTCACAGTCCCACAGCAAACCATGGCTTCTTTTTGCATGCATTACAAGTTGTTCATCATTTATACTTCCATTAGTTTGACATTTTAAATATTTGCAATTTCCTTTCCCTGCTTTTCATAAAAAGATGAAATAGGAAAATTTAAATGGTCTAATATTTTTGTATAGTATCTTACCTCTTTAAAAACGGAACTGTATTTGCTTTTGCAGCTAAAATACTGAATTTGTGGTATCTCTTTACAACTATTAATTAAAACAGAGTACTTGAATGAAATTTACTGTGGTCATTCTTTGCTCTACCCAGGCTACTCTCGACAGTGTAAAAATAGATGATTATTTTTAAAAAAATTAATCTAGTTACAGTTTAGGCTGTTCTTTACAATAAAGAAATCACAAATTAAATAAAAAATAACAATAAAATAGGCTAGTTATTCCATTAGCACAGCATCTGAAATATACAAATCCACAGAGAAGTCTGCAACACCTAAGTCGTTTTTTAAAGAGTATCACCAGAAGTGGTTTATGATATAAGGTAAAAGAAGAATTCCATTTGCAATCAAAGAATTTTACAAAGAAAGGACTTCACCAATAAAAATCCACATCTGGCTCATTCATTAATCTGATCATTTAATTTCAGGCATTTTGCTTATAGTAAGACATCCTTATTTTTATCCAAAGTAAGAAGTTTACCACATGTTACTAACTTTTTCCATGAAAAGGTGCTTCCTAATTTTTTAGAATTCTGCTTGATAATGAATGATGGCATCTGCTTGATGATGGATGACAGAAGTTGGACCTCACATATAAGACGGATCTATGGTCACTCTTGGCCATTCAATTACCTCATCATCCAAGCCTCCTCCATAAACCTTCTCTACATCAGCCTTAAATCTGCTGACTTGGCCAGGCAGTCCTACTTCCTGCTGAATTAATGGAGGTGGTGGGTACCCACTTCTTCAGCTGCATCATGCATCAAGCCAATCCCTCCTGCTACTGACTTTTTTGGAGGCAGCATTCTTGTGTTCTGTCTTCTGTGGCAAAGCATGACTACATTACTCATGTGTTGTATCGTGAAGACCACACAGGGAAAAGTCCTTGCTGAACTCCAGGAAGGGACAAGGTAGTGCCTCTAGAAGACACTGAAACTACTGGCACCAGTGCCCATGATGTTGTCAAGTTTAAACCTCTAGCTTAGGATTCAATGATGCTAAGACTGGCATCAAAGAGGAAGAGTGAGCAACAGTTTCTTGAGAGCACAGCAACAGTGTCAGGATGAAGGAGCAACAACAATAAGATGATGGAGTAAGGCTTGGAAAAAGGTGTGGAGCTAGACCTAGGCATAGATGCTTCCCACATTTGTTGTCAAGTGTGCTAGCTTGAGTCACTCTCCTGAAAATAAACTATTTCTATAGGGAGAGTATGAAACAGTTAAAAAGTCAATTTTCCCTTTTAAAGATGTTTCCTCTCTCAACTGTGCTGTCCCCCCTTCCACACCACCTCGTCATGTAGCACACAGGCATGAGCGGTGCCTGCAAATGCTGTACTGTCACCTCGAGTTGTCACTCTTCCGTGTGCAGCTGGAAGCAACAGCCTGTTGACGCTTCCATGGGTAATCTCCAGCCCGACAGAGCCTCTGAAAGATGGCCTTTATTCCCTAACATTAGGGTAAAACAGGGTGCTCTCTGGAGGGGCACTGCAGTGCTTACCTAGAAGGTTCACACAATTTCAATGCAGGGTGAGTGTGATGCACTGAGAATGTAGCAGTAAAGGCAGCCCAGGATGAATACATGGAGCAGCACCAGGATGATTAATTAAAAACTTTCATATTGGTAACATTTTAGAGCACAAATACGTCTGAGAGCATTCTGGAAGAACAAACTTCCAACCTGCCTTCTGGAGTCCTACAAGCTGGACAGTCTGAGCAGAAATATCCTCTTGCAAATTATTATCCTCTGCAAATTATTGCAATTGCACGTTGTATGCGCTATTTTCCTGTGTTTGAGGTCAAGAAAAAACAAACCAACCAAAAATACCCCAGAAACTTTGTGTATACGCCAGATCTCAGAAGCACAAAGCCATGGCAGCACTTGCTGAAAGTACTCTATGGTGTAGGAACTCACCGAAAGCTTTGCTTTTGATCATTCCAAAACTTCATATCTGATTTTGAGTGATAATCAGAAAAACCTGCTAACGTGCTCTGAACTATGGTAGGCAATGCCGGACGTACTTTAGCTTTCTTTCCTCTTTCTGCTTCAGGGGGAAGTTGAGAATGAGAATGAGAATTTTGGCAAGATCTTCAGAAATATTAACATTCAAATCAGTTTTTCTGAAATAGATCTCACATTTTTCATCAGGAGTGGTATTTTCATAGGAAATCTACTACAGAGCAATTCCAAGAACTAGCTGTATTACATACACAGTATCATTTTACATTTCAACCAAAACTTGACTACGATGTAGTCACTCCTCAAGTTCAAGTACTGAAATATAGATACAACCGGCCCTTAAAGTGGTGTTAAGGATCATTTTGATCCTGTAATAAATAATTTGGTTATTATTTGATTTTAAAATCACAGAGCTCTCTAACCTAAAAGAATTTGGATGTCTTTCAGAAATTACGGTTTAAGTATTAATAGAATATTTTCATATATTCATATATGCAACCAAAATACATAGTAACCAGGCAAAAATAATTCTGTCATGGAGGATATCAATACAATCAGTTTAATCAAAACAAGAGCAGAAATGTTCAGCATCTCAGCTTAGTTTTGTGTATGTTCATACAACATTAATGCACAGGTATTTTACAGGAACTGCACAGTGAATGTGTAAGGATGGATGTGAAGGACAACACAGGGAAACCACAACCACCGTTGGTACCGAGTTTGAAGCCCTGATGACAGGAGCATACTGCTGGCAGGAAAAGCAGAAAATGTTTAAATTTTAGTAGATATCTCCTTGAAACCCATGCTGGAAACCCACACTGATGCTAAGCATAAATAAGACTCTGCTAGTCAGTTGATAGCTCTGAGATGAATGTACAAGTAAGTTCATATGAAAGTCAAACCTCTTTCCAAATTAGTATTGCTTAATTCATCACATCCAGCGATGCCAATTAAGAGTACTGTAAATAAAAACAGGAACAGATGACATTGGGGCCATCGTGTTTAGCTGTGACCAGTCCCTGATGCACCAAAAGCGCAATAGTAAGAGAAAAATCATCCAAAAGCCAACTGTCTATTTTTGTCAGTTTCTCATACCCTCATTTTTCCAGCATTTTTGTTAAGCACAGCATACTGGTTGCTTTCCCATAAAGGCATGGATATGTGTAATGCACCGAAGTGTAACTGCTTATTACCAACTTACTAGTTACGATCTTAAAGAATACCTTCTAATTCACAGTACTTCATGACTTCGCCTGCTTACCACAAACAAACAAGAAGCTAACTGAACAGACACAGACGTGCAAAGTTGTGTATTATATTTTATCATATTTTACTATTTTTGACACAGCTCTGTTGTCTCGTTTAGGAGGAGACTTTAAAAATTGTTGTTTCTCTCTTTTTCCTGAGGAAGAAGGATAAATATTTGGTACTACTTTTTCAAGTTCATGAATCTAGGAAATTGCACAAGCTAGGAAATTTAAATTTAATTAACTTTTACTTTTGGAAAGACAAATGATGGATGACTACTATTTTCAATCACAATTACCATGTGCTTAATTTCTGGTCATTGATAGCTTCAAAATGCCAGACACACTGTAGCCAATATTGTAACAAGATCAGCAAATTTCCATTTGTAAACACTTTGGCTTGTAACTTAAAGAATCATAGAATCATAGAATTGTCTAGGTTGAAAAGGACCTTTAAGATCATCTGGTTCAACCATCAACCTAACTCTGATTAAAAAAAAAAACAACAAAACAAAACCCAACAAAACAAACAAAAAAAACCAACCAACCAAAAAAACCAAAAAACCAAGTATTTAAAATATCAAGTATTTCTAAGCGGTAGTGACTATAATAGTTTATTATTTTTTACCTACCAACCTACCACAAATCAGAGAAAGAAATATTAAGAGGAACTACACTGATTAACCACTAGAAACCTTCTCATTTTCTGAAGATAAAAACTACTCACCACTCTGAACAAAGAAATAAAACAAATTTAAATGAGCTGTTGTTCCTTTTACAGGCCATTTGAATGCCCAACTGTACACAAAAGAACCATAACACCAAGACTGAGCAGCCGTGGTTTACTTAAAATGAATTTAAGATCTTGCCCCAAAAGGTAAATTCATCACACTGATAGAAGCAAGCCATTTCAAAGTTCTGGATCACAAGACCTAATTAATTCTTGGCACAGTTCCAGTGATATATATTTGTCTGAAAAGTTTAATTTCTGTTCTGTAGTAGGAAGGCATTCATGTGACAGTAGTAGTCCAAGTAATTGTGGAAGGTCATAAAGTTATTCCTTTTGACTTCTCAGTTTTCCTCAAATTGCAGCTCCTTACACTCCAATCTGGACTCTGGCTTTGTATTTCCATTCATTCCATCTTATATATTATTATGAGTGATAAAGAATATATAATGTCATATAATAATAACTCTACTAATAGTCAAGTTGTGTATCTGTTATCAGAAGAAAAAAAAATGACATCTGATCTTTTTCTGGGGAAAAAATTGGTTTCCCCAGTTTAGATCAGCAGAATTTTTCATTTCACAAAGAGCGGACCCGTTGATGAGGACTCCATCCATTCTGCTCCCCCCATGAAATAATGCTGCCCCCAAAACAACCTCACTGTAAGCAAAGCTTCCCCATATCTGAAGTGGGATTACAGTTTGTTTTACGGTATCCCAGGGCCCAATCTGGGGTTGTCATTTGACTTAGCAGAGATAGTAAAATTCTATTTCAGAATTGAAAGCAAGGTATTAAGTTGGACGTATACTGTTAAGGGTAACAGAAATTATTTTAAGTAAAACCTTGCTATCAATGAATAAAAGGATTTAAAGCTCTTGTTAAAAGACAGCATATCAGTCCCGTCTCTTAGCTGCTTTTTCTTGAATTATTTAGAATACAATCTCCAGGCAAAGATTGCTCTAAATTATGGTTATAAAGAAAAGTTATTTTTAAATGAACTTTCATTATTCACTGGAAGTTACTAAAATCACCACTACACACAGGTATCAACAGAACGTTCACTTTCAAAAAAAGAAAAAAGGTGTAAAAATAATTTGTGTTTTAAATATGTAAATAAAGTATCGTATTTCTGTCCATTCTTTTTTAAAACTTAACAGAACTACACTTAAGAGCTGAATACTTGTTTTTTCCTGTTTTTTTATGAAGACAGAAAAGAAAAGAGCAACATTTCAAATAATGTTTTCAGACAATTTTCTAGGAAACTAAGGGCATTAATTTAATCTTAATTCCAAGCCCTGTGCTATTTAGTAATGTATACCTGCTTACAAAATCCAAACACCGAGGGCCAGCCAACTGAGTTGTGTTACGTTTTTGATAAAATGCAACAGTATTATCGGATTCATCAGTAATAACCGGGCTGCTGACAAGTTAAAGGCACTTGAGGACACAAACCACTGTTGCTGCAGCTCGGAGCCGAGTTGCCGTGATATTTCAATGAAATGACTTCTCTCCAGAAGTGACACTTACACCCCTCCTCCAGATTCCCTGGAGACCAAGACTGCTTTGGTCTGCTAGCTTAACAACCACAAAATACTCAATGTGTTATTTTTGATTCCAAAGATCACATCTTTGTTGAATAACTGACATGGCAGACCACAGGTTTAACCCACTGCCTCCCTCCTCAGGAGGAGTCTGAATGAAGATGTGCAAAGATGCTCCTCCTAAAAAGGCATTAGCAGGAAACTGACCAGAGGAAAGTGTTTAACTTGCATGGTTGTGACACCTTATGTTATATCCGACTCAGTTTTTAAATGTGTCTTGTCAGATCAAAGCCTTGCTTTTACAGTAAAAATTGCTGAAATATAAAACTGCATCTAACGTCAGTATTTTTTCAACAGCTGCTGGGGTCATGATAAAAAGATGGTAAAAAAAGAGAAATATCACTGCGGATTTTCAATATACACAGTCAAATATGGCTAGCTCTTGAAATCGTTATCCCAAATAATTTTAAATGGCGAGCAATTATACGGTATCGTCTCCAATCAGGTCAAAGATTGGTACCTAAAGCTAATTTTTAGAAATACAATGCTTTGTCTACCTATGAGTTTGAGCAATACTCAGGCAACCACTGTTTTTAAGCCACGACACACTGCAACAAATGGGCTGATGACTGCTCGTCTTTCCTCCCTACTCCAAACACGCTCCCCACGTTGTCCTGTTGATGCTCTGCAGGAAAGTCACAGCTGGTACAATTGTGCTAGTTAGGCAAGTATGACAAGTCTATCTTACACCCTAACTTCCTCCAGCTGGTAAGCTGGTTGGCACAGTATCTTCTAGTAATTTAATTGAATTGTTAAACCCATTTTGTTTTCCGAAGATTTTAAGATTGCCACAGTACTGTATTCCATTCCCACATCACTGCACTCCACAGAATAGTCAATGCTCTTCCATTTGAAGAGTATAGTGATTAATAGCAATAAGATTAAAGTTTCTCTGCATCTCTCTGTCTTTTCCAAGTTATGAAACACAAATGAACAAAAATACTGTGAGCTGAAAGACGGAATTTTGATTAAGAAATGCAAAGTAAACTGGTTTGGGGTTATCCTTAGGTCACCCGGAAGTGATTCAGCAGTCTTGGCAATATGCTTTCAGAAAAATATAAAAGAAAACTCAGTAAATCCCTCTCTATCCAAAATAGGGTTTTGTCTCTATATGTAACTGGCTGGAGAGGAAAGCATATGCACAAAACTCTAAATTTTATTTTAGAAGGGGTTAAACCGCAGAATTTACTTCATGATGAAACTGCTCCTCTGCTCAAGAAGTACTGCATTTGGGTGTTCTTGTCTTGATCTTCATGCCATGATATTTCTCTTTAATAACCATTACTAAAATACTAACTACAGATATATCTCTGTCTTTTTCAAGGCTGTGCTGAAAATGTTATTACTCTGTCCTAAAACATGAAAATATGTGGCTTCACAATATTTTAATACTGACAGCACATTTTCATAGACAAAACATACTGAAGCAGCCAGTTCTGAATCTGGCTGAATATTAGCTCCAGTGTTGATGGAGTTAGTGGTATGTAACACAATACATACTGTTCTTTAGAGTCTCTAGCCTCAATTTTGTGAATTTAAAATCAGCGGTATTTCTTGTGTATACGGGTGCTGGAAAATAAATGCTTAATTCCATAACAAGTACATGTCCATTTTATGACACCGAGAGACTGCAATTAAAAAACCACCACAGAGTATTATTACTCTATTGAAGAGATTTCTCCTTTTTTTCCTAAGAGTGAAGCTGTTCCCTGAACATCCTGAAGTTAATCCATAAGCAGAAATGTCATCACAAGCCCAACATTTTCAGGAAAATAACAAGCATCCGAAAATTAAAGACACATGCTGGAATATCTTAATTTCCATGTAACCCCAAACAAAGCCTTTAGTAATGCTTCCCTACCACGCAAGACTAACCAGCCCAGTGAGACTCATCTCCTCAGGCTTCCTGTATACCACTACAAAGAGAAAACCACTCAGAGACATCCTCTGGAGGAGTGTATCTGTTCCCATCATCTACAGAGGGTGTGCGGGGAGACTGACCTTACTGAGGCTGAGTTTCACTCACCTTTGTGAAAACCCGCTACATATTCACGCGTTTTTAGTTTAACTGAAGTGCTGCAATGTTCGGTGCATAGCATTTATAACAAAATATGGTCCACTAGATAGGACTTTTCAGACATGCCTGTAACTTGGGTTTTCAAGACAAGATAGAATGTTTAATTTTTAATGCTCTAGTCTGTGAAAAACATTGCCAACTTGAAAAAAAAATATCATAAAGTTAAAACTCACGGACAGCTAGCCTGTAAAGTATCTCATTTTTCTCACGTTGTCTGAATATCTATCTTTGGATAAATGTAACTTGTTGAGCACAGAGTTAACACCTCTAAGTGCTAAAACAGAATTAAGTACTGTGCTTATGGAGACCTAACATTTTCATGCTGGTGACTATTTGCTATAAAGTAGTTATCTTGGACAGTCTATCAGAAACAGCAGGTCAACCTGCTACTCCATGGGGTACCGGAATTCAAGAAAGAGGCATCCATCCATACTCAAGGGACAGCAGAGGCAGAGGGCTCCCTCCTCTGAGGACCTGCCCATGGAAGGCTTTTTAGATATTCTTCTACATGCTCAAGTATGTGAAATACTCTGCCTGTATCTCAAACACTTTCTATCTGGAATGGCAAACTGTCTGAGATTTTTATTTAAATTTAGGATATGGGTAAAAAAACCCAAATGAACAACAACCAACAAAACCCAAACCCAGACTAATAAATGACATTCAAAACCCAGCAGTTCCTCTGCTGCGCCCCCAAAGAAGCCAGACAGCACAGCAGCGTCCCTAAAGTTAATCACACAAGTGGGTTAGTGGAGATTAAACCTAAACCTTCCCCTTTCTTTGGAATTACGCAGAGTGCCTCATGCGAGGAAACAAAATCTGTGAGCACGCACCCCAGGGCTTGCTGAGGAATTGAGCTGGGAACAAACAGCCTGGCTGGGAACTGCCCTGGCTTCAGCCAGGAGTACACTGGCTGTGTCCCCCAGTCACACCACAAAGCAGGCAACACCCAACTGGTTGTCTCTGGATGCTTCTCCTCAGGGAACCAATTATTTTACACCCTGTGGTGTGAAAATCCATAGCAGTGATAATGAGATCTTGCGTCTTTTAGGGTTAACTAGCTCTTACAGCTCTGAAATACGCTTTTAAAGCCTTAATGTTCTGCTTATATTGTTATTATTAATGTTTTTAAGTAGTGCCCCCACAGACTCTGGCATGGCTCTTTCTTCCCCGCTCCCACCAAGCCCTGGACGTGGGGAGTGGAGTCAAGACACCCCCTTTCCTGGAGGGATGCTGATTCACCCACACTCCACTTGTGGAACCAGCTATCCCATCAGGCTGGTCCCGTCCTTCTGCGGACCACCAGGTCACCCACACGGAGAACACCTATATGCATAGTGTATTTTTAAATACATAGGATATATAAGGGAACAAAAGACAAAATCCAGCTGGTTTAAGACCAGTTGCCAAAATATCTGCTTCACCATGTAATTCTTTGTTGAATCCCACAAAAAAAAAATATTCAGCTGTTACCAGGAATATGGTACGAAAAATTCCCTTCACAAACTGGCAGAACTACAAAGCAGCTGGAAACAGGCACCTGTCATTAAAAACAGTACTATCCAACCTTGCCCGTAATAAACATTTATACATGCATAGATTGCACATAGATACAGATTGGCTTTAAATGTGAATTATGGGTACCCAAATCTTTGCTGAAGATACATGTATTATGGGGAAGGAACCTTTACAAAGTAAAGCGAGCGTGAAAAACATTATTTGTATAAATAAGTCAGGTCACACAACACCAATACCAAACAAAAGCAAGTGCATTTTCCCAAGTTCCCTAACAAAGAGTGCAAACCTAACTGTCACGGTCACCTTCACCTCAGCACAGCGTCCAAGCTGACCTAAAAGACTAGAGATAAAACGTTAGTACTTACTGGTTGCAATAATCCGTATTTCAGTATGCATAAAAACTGGCTTCCTCCTCTCAGTTAGCAAAGGCAGGCTTGCAGGAGGGAAAGTACAGGCAGATCCAGTTTAGTTCATTTCACTGAAGAGAATTATCTGAAGTGGAGGAGAGCAGCTAAGAGACCCGTGTGCCACCTTTACACCTCCCAGCCCGTAACATGCTGGAAGTTAGTTCAAGCACAGGTTAAACCACAGCAGTCTAAGAACTATTTGATGTACGGGCTGGTTACAAGAGAAAAATAAAAATTTTTTAAAATAATAAAAAATTGAAGCCTTCTCCCCATCCTAAACTAACAAGAAAAAAAAAAAAGTAATAAAAATTGAAGCCTTCTCCCCATCCCAAAGAATGAGAGTCAGAGGCATTTCCCCTCTCCATCCTGACTCCAGCACATCATTCCATGACACTATTTCTCTCTGATAACGAAAAACCAATGATTTCTCAGCCAGGCTGGTTAATTACAGAGAGCTGGCTGGTCCCAAGTGCTGCACTACTGGGGGATAATATAAGCAACAAATTGCTGAAGAAAGCCAGCACTCTAGGGGTGCCCCCTACTATCAGGTAAATACCCTGTATTATGCCGGGGAAGCTGGCAGTGGCGATACAGACTTTTGATGGGAAATTATACGGCTCTCGCCGTCTGCTGATAAGATTCACATCAGTAAGTGGTGGAGAGCTGACATTCTTCTTCCTTCAATCTTAAACGGGGGAAGTTTTGACAAAATAAGACCCACTTGTAACAGACAGCGGCTGAGCTGCCAGATACGGGGTTTACATCCACTTGCTGTTTTGTTAACAGAACAAGGAAAATGCAGCATTTTATTGGGATTTCCTCTGAGCGACAGCCACGGCACAGAACTTTAAAGCTCATCTATCCTAACCATTTCTTCTCCTTTGCTTCCCCTTCTAAGTCTGCGAATCCCTAGAAACAACTCTGGGCTTTTTGCTCTCTGGGGACTTCAGCCCATCTTGCAAAAACAACCAGGTTTCTGCAGGCAGAGGGTCCCACAGGAGGGATACCTGTGTTTAGTACAAAAGCTGACAAAACTGAGTCAGTGTAAGCTAACTGTGGGTAATTAAGTAGTGCTTCATCTAACTGCCTAATCTACCCCCATAGCCTCAACAGAGCAACCGGTGATGAAAGGAAAAGGAAGCAGATTTCTGGAATGGTTATGCTGGTTCTTTTGCAAACTACTTAAGCAAAGTACTCTTTAGCCTGGAGAAGAGAAGGCTGAGGGGAGACCTTATCAATGCTTATAAG
>JAOXJM010000019.1:73441463-73462772 GCA_026413425.1 Tringa solitaria
GATGATCTCTATGGCCCCTTCCAACTCTAAAAATTCAGTGAAATTCAGTGAAAGCTTAAACCTGCTAACCTGCGTGCTTGATCTCCTTCATGCCCCCGCATTCATGTGAAAGGTTTAATTTTCCTTGTGAGCATGGCTCCCCAGCGATGCAGTGCACCACTGCGCCTTTGCTTCATCAACACGCTTTGGGAAGTCAGATTCTGAACACTTGTGCTCACAGTGACTTTCCAGGGTATGTTTTCTGCAAAAGACTCTGTATCCTCATTAACATTTTGCTAATCAAAAATATACAATAAAGGCTTCTCTCCTTACTTTCCAACCACGCAATTTGCTACCTCCTTAAAACCAACACCTTCATTCTCAAAACTGCCCTTATTGTACAGAAAACACTTCACATAGTTTGTAAGCAACAAATACTGTTTTGTTACAAGGTTTCTTTCTTATTCCTGTTGTCCTATAAGCCCCTTCATACCAGCACTGAGGTATGAATAGGGAAAACATCACAAATATTAATAGACACCAAACACTGTCAGAACACATGAGCTGGACAAAGAAAACAATATGGGATTTTTTTTGATAAAAAAGTAAGAAGCAGGTTCAAGAGATCCTAGATAATACAGGTTTGAGTGCCAGGAATATGCAATTTCCACTCAGGTGTATTTCATCTTCTGCCTAATTAAAATGCTATCGCTCCAGTCTTGAAATCCAAGAGACGAGTACTGCATTTGCATGGCAGAAGAATAACCAAAAGTTTATTTTTTTTTTCCTCTTAATGGCTCCAGCTTGGTGTTATTCCTGTATAGACCTGTGTTTGTGGCATATTGTATACTGATTTTGCTAGGTATACATAGCCAGATTCACATCTAGCACAACTATTTCAGGTCAGTGAACCCCTAGCTATAGCTAGGCTGAATGAAACAACCTCTAATTTCCAGAGTGAAAAGGAGTCCAGAACACAATAGTAACTGTGTGAAGAGATGACAAAAATCTGAGCTTAAATATATACAATATGAAGCTTGGACAAAATGCTTAACTTCTCAGGCTGAGGTAACATTGTCACAATTTTTATCAGCCACAGCAATGAAGTTATACAGCCTTCCAATTATTTTTTAAAACCCTCCTTGATGCACAGAACAGCATGCAATTTTAGCATGACAATGATATATGCGCAATTGATAAGGCACCGTAAAAAAATAGCTCCCATTTTATTACTTGACTCGGTGTAACCATTGTTAAATCCTTCTCACCCTCAGCAACCCTCAAGTCTACTGGTGCCTATTCCTGTATGGGTGGGTTATTTCTGGGAGAAGAAGGGATTAAAATAAAAAAAAAAAAACAACCCAGTGCTTTTGTAACATTATAGTGCCAAGACAAAATTACAAGAGGCAAGGGTAGGCTGTTCCAGATTTTCAAATTTTAGTTATGCCACACAGAGAAAGATGTGCGTGCTTGCAGAAAGACTTGGGGCTTATTAAAAAACCCAGATTTGGGGGTATTTCTTCTTCATCCACCGCAGAGCTGCCCCCCAGCTGGTCGGTCCCCGCAGCGATGCTCCCGCCGGCAGCTGGAGCGGGGAGGGGGTCTGCTCCGGGTGGCCTTGGGAGGTCCAAGGAGGAGAGTGGAAGATGTCACGGCAGCCCAGGATTGACGACGGGGAAGGTAAAGGCAAAACAGTCCCTTTAGTGCAGTTCTCAACACACCTCCGGCCACGTAATTAAAGAAGAAGAAAACTGCAGCGCAGGACAGAAAGTTCAAAATTTTACCCTGCAAAAAACCTGCTTGTTTGTCTCAAAGTTGTCTTTTAACCAACATTTCACTTCAAAGACGCAAATGTTTTTTGCACAGGCAGCCCTCCCCCCTGCACTTTTAGGCTGTTGCTTTTGGCCGAGGCCGCTGTTACAACAGGAAATAAAAATTATATTACTCAGGAAGGAAGCTAATGAGTTTCCCCTCCCCCAAACACCATTAGACACTTCCTGAATAAAGGAGAAGCACATTAATATAAAGAACGGCGGTGCGTAAGTAACCAGGAGCTGAGCCTGCTGCACGATGAAAGCTACATGCAGTTTCTGGATGGAGGAGGAGTATCGGGCCAGCTTCTCTAATGCACTGCCACCATTACACCCCCGTGCAATGTCTGTGCCAGAGCCCGTTGCCCATTCTGCTCTTAAATGACTCAAAAGCAGCGATGCTTTCATCACTTCCTCTGGGAGAATACGCCGGGCGATAAAACAGCTCCTTGTAAGGAGTGTTTTCCACACGCTTACTTAAAAGTTACCCTATTCACTCCTTTTATTGTTTGGAGTCTAGGGCTGCTTGCTAAAACACCAAATCTGGGCTTTCATCGTTTGGCTGGTTTTGTAGAATTTGGATGTTCTTTAGACTGAGGGATTTCCCAACCTGGGAAAAGCCTGAAAAATAAACAAAATACCAAACGCCAAATTCATGGAGGCTCAGTGACTGACCCTGCTGTGCTATTAACATTAAGCATTATTCAGCTTCAAAAAATGCAGTAACTTTTTCAGTGAACAGAATGCAAATATTTTTGCATCAATCTGTGTCAAAGAAAATATATTAAGACTTAAGTCAAAATATCAAGTTTTCTATGTAGTTCAACTGTACATTGTATTTTGGACTGTAGTTACTTTAATTCATTCTTGGCATGTTCTGTTTTGTTGGGGTGTTTTTCATCAAGTTAGTGTAAGTAATTTAAAAGGTGATTCTGCAAAAATGTAAGCAAGCACCGTCTGAAGGGAATTAAATACAGGAGAGTGAAGTTTTGCACCTGTTTAAAATCTTCACAGGATCAAACCTTCCCTGTAGGGGAGTACTCTTCCCTTAATCACAAGCACACCAACAATCATCAGGAGCTGGGGTATTTGCCTACCCCAGCCAAAGCTACGGGGGTGTTTCCAGGACAAATGCCCACCTTGACCTCTTGGGCAGGGCCAATGTTCGACAGCACCTTGTCTCTTCTTGTCCTCTTTTGCCCCCAGAATTTTAAAGACAGCACCTGCAAAATCAGCTTTTTTTTTCTGCTTTGGCTCACTCTGTTCTCACTATTTCTTTTCTCTTCAATAATTTGCTCATTTCCTTGCCTTCTTTCCATTTCTCTCAATTCCCCGATCTGCTACTCTTTTTACCTCTTCTAATTCAGTTTAGCTGCTGAGATTTAATATGATGCTAAAGAAATAAACCGAATTTTTGAGTTTAACTCTTACTGGCAAAAATGAATGGGCCATAAAAGTGCCCTTACTGATACACTGCCTGGGCCATATACGCACAGCAGCACACAGTCCTCATCAGAAAAATAAAAAAGATAAAGTTAATGAGAGTAACTGCTTGCCATAGCTTCTCTCAGTATTTGTATTCTGTAACTTCTTCTGTACCTAAGCACTGCCTCAGAATTATTTTACATGCCATTTAGTTAGTTTTAATTTCAAACAACACCTAAAATGTAGACAACAAAATAATTAAGAGCTTAACTTACATAATTTTAATTTTACACATCCTTTTCCAAGTGCTACAATACATGCGTTACTTTATTGTACTTTTATTATAAAATAGGGCCATTTCATAATCACACTAAGACATTTTAGAGTGTGTCTCACGCTGGGATCTTAACATTTCTCCAGTAGTTGAGACGCTTGGCTTCTCGTCTTCCAAGAAGATTAAGACACGGCAATATGCCAACATGACACAGTGCCTGTTGACTCCCAAGATTTAATTACAGGATCTTATTTTTTAAAGAGAAATCACACAAGTCCCTGCACCATGTTTAAAACAACAAAAGCCTTTCGTTTAATCTGTATTGATTATATTCCTTTGCTACTTATTGCAGACAAACACTGCATTGTTAGTGATGCTAATGCACAATTTTTAGAAGGCCAAAAAGAAAAGAAATCCTTCCTTTCCGGTTAGTTTACCCGCTGAAGAAGTACAGCTATTATCTCCAGCCAAAACTCACAGCCTTTGGCTACAACGATTCTGAACATACCTAAACTGTTTTGAACAACAAGATGAGTTTGAATTATTGAAGAGAATTCCCCCGCGAAGCAGAAGGACAAGTTGGACGGAGGCAAACACTACCAGCCAGTTTTAACCAGGCTGTGTTCCCAGTGACCCTACCCCAGCTGCAGCCCTAAGGACCGGAATGCCTTCAGACACCGCGGCGTGGACAGAAACAATCAATAAATCACTCCCAGCAAAATAAAGAGTACATAACGTGCATAAAAACTTTCGTGTCTCTTACTCTCCAGAAATTAAGTGTTAGTAACAGTTAAATTTCAGCACTTGTTAATTCCACAGAAAAGCAGAATAACTCCACAAGGAATTAACATTAAATTAACCAAATACTCTAAATTATTTTTTTCCCCAAACTGATTGCTTTTTTAATGATTGCAACACTCAAAACATTATATACTCTAGCTTCATGCATGAATATATATGGTTGATTGTGTTTCTTCATGCCCCTCACAAAGCTTCTCATTAATCACCTGCCAAATACCCAACAGTTTGCAGCTTCTTACACAACAGAGTCTCTACATCTACATCTGTGGTTTCTGATACCAGCATATTGTCCTAATATCAGCAAGAACTGTAAATACACAGAACGTTTCCCCACAATTCTTCTTATCAGTTGTAGCTAAGCAGAATAAAATCTCAATCTCGTACAAAACCCAAAATTGTTAGCCCAAGACCCAACCACCAGTTTTTCTTAATTTAAAACCCAATAAACATTACATTAAAAACATGGAACATACTAAAGCATTCAATTTTTTCTTTTTTTTTTTTTTTTTTTTTCTTGTAACATGTTTCAAAGCCAGCAAAAAGGACTAAAGATCATCATAACAGTAGAAAGGTGTGCAAGTAGCACAGGCATTTTAAAACTACTGTCTTCTCCAGGGTACAGCCCTTCATCTCCCCTGCAGGTGATGCTCCCAGCCTGCCAGCCCCATCCCTAAACACTGTGCACTTGGTCTTCTGCTACGGAGAGCAAACATAAACTCTGGGGCGCCAACAGAAACTCTAGGTCTCTACATACAGATAAAGTGCAAGTATTTTAAAGATGACAACCAAAGATAGCAAAAAAAAATTATTCTGATTTTTTTTCCCTCCCTGGAAAGAAAGGACTTCCTAATAATGCAGTAAGGAAGCAGTAATTACTCTCACACCCTTATATTACTTCACTTCATGTGCCCTGTCATGCTTTTTGTTGAGAAAATTGCTCCAGTATGCTAAAAAAGATCGGAACTGCTTCAAAAGCCATTTGAATTCAGTAAGATTTTTCATTTTTGGCCTTTTATACTGACACTATCACTTAATATCCATATGAAGAGCAAGTTTCTTTTCACCTGGAGATCTCCAAAGTGCTGGGCACAGAAATCTGTTTATCTTTAAGGTATTCAACATCTTTGAAATTAAGATGCGAATATTCAAAGAATGCCTCCCACACCAAGCCTAAAGATAGTAATGTTTCATTCCCATTGTATATTTTGAACTCCAGAGCTGGCAGTTTTGGATTTCTGAATTTCTGAGTGCACTGTTTTTACTTCAGAAGATAGAAAAAGACTGCACAATGATTTCATCAAAGCCCAGAAAATATTTTTAACCCCTTTTTAAAATGATGTTCATTTTGCCCTCATACTTCTTTCTCCATCTCCGGGGGAGACCCACATCTTCTACAGCACTTTAACTGCTTTCTAAAGCATAAACAGCATTTACGTAGCACTAAATCACTCTTTCAGATTCATGTGATACAGCAAAACCCTTTTGAACTGGATTTCTAGGACTAAGAGATCTAACAGTCCTGAAAAATTGAGTCAAATTGAGCTTAACTACTGCAGTCAAGACTTTAAACTTCAAACTAATATACTCTTTTTTTACAGGGTTGTTTCGAAGCTAAATCCATCACAATACTATGAGGCAGCGGCACATAACAGTAATGGCTACTGCAGCTTTATAGTAATGGCTATTACAACAATGGCCATCTAAGATCTAAAAACAAAAACCCAAACCCTCTCCCTCAAAAAAAACTATCATCAAAGTGAAATTAAATCCTCTCCTGACATACATTTTCAAAAACAGTAAACCAAGCCTCCCTGAGAAGCCACCTTTTAATTACACGGTTTCTAACAGCTACAACCTCGCACATGCATTATGTATTTTAAGTAAATAAGTGTTTCTTTGGTGTAGTAAGAACAATGAGGAGTATCTTAATATAAATCAGCAGTCTGTACTTGCAAAAAAAACCAAAAAAAAAAAACCTAGACCAAGCAGGATATAACTTCTCTGGGGACCAAGGAGGCCTTGTGTGTAAACTGTCAACTCCTTCCTCTTCCCTCGGCAGCAGGAAAGGAAGCATTAAGGGTGGGACATCACTTACACGTCTCACAAAAAAACGTTTAGGGATCACAGATACGACAGAAAAAGTAGCTATACCACAGACAGAAATAAATTTATTTTATTCAGCAGGGAGGCAAATAAAAGCCTTGTAATCACCTTATTGCTAGCTGACACAGGGGGAGAGGGGTGGAGTAAATGCACTCAGCATGTAAATACAAATATGTACGGCTGGACTTTTTGCACTGCCTGGTAACAAAGGGGATAAAAACCCCTTAAGATCAAGTTCTTACCAAGAAATGGAGCAACTTGAAATGTCAAAACCTCCCCAGCATGCACTTAGGGCCATCCACAGTGCTTACGTCTGTGCCAGCTATATCTCCCTTAATGGGATTTAAGTAAATTTCATTCAAAATTAAGTTATATCGGAAAAGGAACTTCTTACTCTAAAATTATTTAATTTATGACTTACAAGTCACTTAGTTACTGAGGTCACAGGTCCTATGCAGACAAAACTGACAACAGAGAACAACCAATCCTCCAAGTTATTTATTTTAACTGAAGTTAGTGAATGAAATTAGAGTTTAAGAGGTAATTTTAGAAAGGTCCAAGGAGCAACTCTATCTACATTGTTTCAGAGAAACATTTTCAGTTCAGCAGATGTGTATCTTGGTGTAACTTTTCTTCTAGTTTTAACAAATGTTAATCTGTCCATGACAGACCTCCACAGGCCCCTAGGCTGTAGTTCTTGCCTGTGGTGGTTTCATAGGAAGTTCAGAGAGATTTCCTTTCACAACAGGCTCCTGGGTTTCAAGAGAGCTTTAAAGATCCTATTTGTTTCAAAGACATTTGCTTGAAGTCTTTGTTCATGGAAAGAATAAAATCGCTGTACCATGTACCTTTACACCATAAAAGGTACCTTCAGTTGGACAGGTTGACACCCGTGGCCATTCCTAGCTTTGAGCACCATCAACCCTTAAGGGTTCTCCCTGCAGAGTCAATGAGGACATGAAGGTCTTCGCGAGCATTAAAAAACACCACATATCCCACAGAGGCTTCTCCAGACTTTTGTTCAAGAAACTTGGAAGTAGCCTCATTTGAACAGATTAAGGGATAAACTTCAAGGATAGAAAGATGAAGCAGGGTTTTACCAAAACCTGGCTCTGGTTGATCACCACAACAGACAACCTTTCTCTTCTTCCAGCAGAAGCAGCCAGCTAACATGCAATTCAACTGAGACCCATGGAAGAATAAATGAACACGTTGCTATTCAGCCTACGTTAGGAGGCAATCAGCACTTAGGATGCTGCAAAAAATCAGCAAATTAGGATGAAACATGTATACAGGCAGATAATTCACAGGGCAAAGCTTCTCAAGGCAATTGTTATCCCCTCAAAATGAGGGCAGAAAGAACTAGCAAAGAAGAGAATGTGACCAGTGCGCTATGGCTACTGAAATCCAGTGAACCTCTACAACACTCTTAAGAAGTTGGGTTGTTGGACTAAGTCTAGTCCAACTCCTTTGCTCACCACAGAACTGACTACAGCAGGACTGGGTCCAGCCAGGTTTTGATTGTCTCCAAGAACGGAGGCTCCACAGTCTCTGTGGGGGACCTCTTCTAGTGTCTGACTCCTGCCACAGTAAAACAGTTTTTTGTGATGTCTAAATGGAATTCCGGTATTTCAGTTTGTGCCCATATATATTAACTCCTTTCAATTAGCAAGAACTTGTATTAATTTGTGCTCAATATTCAAGTTACAAAAGGCACACATTAAAATGAATTAAGCACTGTACAACGACTCCTGCTAGTTTCAAAAGGTATCTCCAATTCACCATGTGGTATCACTTCAAAAAGATTAAGTCAAGATACTACATTCTACATGAATGGCAGTCATTTTATTCAGAAGAGTAAAAACATGGTCAATGCTAGTAAAAGAAACAGTACTTAAAGACCTTCCTTGGTTATATGCTACAATTCAAGTGCAGTTTTGAAATTAGATGATTTTTCACCAAACTTTGAATAGAAACGTATCAAACAGGTCCATGAGCAGAAAGTATGCTTGTTGGCCTCACAATGATATTACAGGGCTGCTTGTCCACCTCAGAAGTCTGAATCCAAGCTCAAAAACCACCACACCGGTATAATTATATGGCAGAAGGGAAAAGGACTGAATAAATCTCTAGAAAATACTATACAAGCTCATATGATTGCAGATATTCTGCATTAACTTATCCTAATGACAGCAATTCTAATCAGACTGGTATACATCGTGAAGTGACCAGGGCTAACTAGATAAAACCAGCTTAGTTTAAGCCAACCCGTCTGCTACTTCTGACACCTTCTTAGCTGGATGAGTGATGAATGTATACCAGAAACACCTTATGCACTGCTAAGGTGTGCCTGTTGCTATGGATACAAGTTATTAGCCAATGCTCACTGTGGTATTACTTAAAAAAAATAAATCAAAAAAGTTTACTGAGGGAAGGACAATAGCTTGAATTGAAAAATTAAATAAAGAAACACTAAAAGATCCATTTTTAGGAAGAATCCTACTGAGCAAAGTTCCAATTCAACAATGTTATGATGTGTTATAAGGATCTAAACACAGAGGAAAGAAACCAGCTGGTGAATAAAAATATTTTCCACGGAAATATTGTGGAAGTATGAAGTTTACATAAGCTTGAAAGTAGGATGAAATAGAAAGTTCTTAATCAATTCCAAAGAGAGGAAGGTAGAAAGAACTCCCTGGAGGTATAAAATACAAAGGGCAAAGAGAAGTAAAAGTATGCCCAAGATTATTACACCATCAATACTGTATTTTCTTCATAATTAAGCTCAATTTATTAGTTTAAAGACATGTTTAAGTCCTTAAATGAACAAGTATGAATATGAAGTTATTTATGCAAAGCAAGTCCTCAAAACAGAATTAGAAAACATTATAATATTTTTAGAGTATTTAAAAAATGAGCTTTCAGTTATCACCGACTACCTTTATTCCTCGAAGTTTGCACAAGCATGTGAACACCCATGACTCCCAGACAAATAACCAAAATGCGGGACTCATCGGGTGCGGACACATTGTCTGTACAAATATCTCACAGCTTAGGTGATCTGCTAATGGGAACAAGTACAAGAATCAATGACAGAATCTACTAAATCTAGAAGGTACTTTTTTCACTTGAATGAGCATTACTAAAAGCATGCCTGCAATTCGCATCTTCCATGAACAAACGAAAAAAAAAAAAAGAAACAAACTGAAATCATACAACCCTTGACAACATGTGAAGAGCCTTCATAATACTAAGGAATACTCAACAAAAATGGTTTTTACACAAAGGAACCTTGTACAATGACACTTGGCAGAGTCATTCCTGTATATATGGTGTACACTTTTTGTAGCTGTAGGAATTGTGGATCTGTAACGAAACTAAACAACATGGAAGTCTTCTTCCGAAATAATGCAAAGCAGCTCTCCAACTCTAAACCCCTATATAAAATTACCATTCTATTCCAATCAAATGAAGTCACTTGCACCATTATATTTAATCTCTTTTACAGCTATGTAAGAAATTACTTAATTTCATCATCTTTCCATACATGTAGGAAAAACTCATTAACAACAATGGGAATTTCACATCCATGGGGAGAATGATATCAATTGAGTCACAAGGATTTGGGAGAATTTCTTGTGTTACCTTTTTTTTATCTCCCCAGTATCTGTGTATGCTCCTTTTGAAAGGATATGGAAACAATTCAAAGGCTTCTGTAGACAAGCAAAGATTAAAAACAAATATGGGTGATGAGGATTTTTTAAATTAAAATCCCAAGCTCACACTGTGGTTTAAGGCAACTGCAGTACCCAAAGCTGTTTGATCTTCACTCTCATATCAAGAAGATTGATTAGATGAGCACAGAACTGGAAAAAGAAAGATTATCAACTTGTTTCCAAGGTAAATGATAATCAATACGGAAGAAGTGCCAATACTTAAACGATTCCTCTTAAGACTGGGTCCTTCCAATCTACCTGTCTACTGCAGCCAGATGAAATGGAGGCCATAAGGCAAACAATTTTGGGTTTTCTGGGATTTAACCTTCTGATGCAAGATAGCTATTTCCCTTACACTGGGTGTACTAATGGCTAAACCAAAGACTATTATGGTGACAATAATGATCAACAGAATTTCTGACAGAGACACTACATTTCTCTTGAAGGAATGTCCTCCTGGATAATTTAAAAGACCAACAAACTGTGCTTCTCCAGCACAGTTCTCTCCAGGTAGGATTCTTAGAAGAGCTTAAAAGAAAGGCACCATTTCACACACACAAACCAAGTCTACATGGCTATTTGGTGAACTCAACATTTTTCACAGTATGGTTATTTTATGAAATCATAATGCAATTTAAAAACTTATTTTGGGCATTCTAATAAGGTATAATGTTTTGTTCAAGCATGATTTTTTTTTTAATTCAAAAAATGATGCCTGTTAAACTGTTCTTAAATCAAATTTCTAAGAAATCAAAATATTTTGTGCTTCTACTTAGGTATCTGCAATAATGATGTACACCTACAAGGCCAACAGGTGAGTGCAGCAAGAAAGGGCTAACATTTATTTTGGCATTCACACGTGGTTGCACTCTTTTATTAACCAAAACTAAAGACTGACCTAATCACTGCTGAATGAAACAGCTTCTACCCATCATGTCTAGCCTCAAAAATACAAAAGAAAATGTTGTCATGGAAACCAGTCTATCCCAAAGGTATACTGCATTTTGCTAGATCCAAATTATACTAGTATCCACATTTCCCTTAATAGCAGAGACAACTTAAATTCTTTGCCATGCCACACATCTGCACGGCTGAGCATGGCCATCCCACAATAAAACAAAAAAAGCCAGATTTTTTAAACAAATTACTAAGTAATGTTAAGAAATGCATTTAAATTATGAGGTTTTTTAATATGTGAAATTATAATTTTCAAGCAATATGAAGATGCAAATCACAGAAGAAGACACAGAATACCAAGTAACTGAAAAATCACTAAATGTTTTTTGATAAGAATATGAGTGTTCATGGTAGCCTTTGGCTAATTTGACAGAACTTTCAAATGGATACATTACTCTGATTCATTTCTGGACCTAAATGTTGTATATTTACTACAGGGTATTATGCATTTGCTGCACTAAATTAAAAATATTTTGATAAAAGTAAACAAAAGCTAAAGAGATATAATAGCAATCATATTTCTATAGAGAAAACTCCTTATAAGGAAACGTTCACTGTAATACTATGTTAAAGACTATACTTTATTAAGATTCATTGCATAAGCACAAAATTTGATGACATCTTGACGATACTTCCAGCCAAATTTAAAACAGGATGCAAATAAGAGCAACCACATGAACTGAAGTTGGCCATGACCACAGCCCAGTCATTAACTACAGACCCATAAAATGATGTTAGCATGTGGGTCAGATACCTTGTGCTATCTCTTCACCCTGGCCTCACCCAATCCTTCCAACAAGTGAGCTACTCGTTGCCCCTTCAGCAGAGCTCCTTGGATGAGCCAGCACAGCTTCCAGCCTCGGCAGCCCCAGGGACCTGCAGCCTCCCTTCCTGAGGCAGGAGGATGGCCGGACCCTGTCCCATCGGCAATTGTTCAGAGGAATGCTCTGGACAGGAGGGTCTCTGGCCTCCCCCAGTAAAACCAGTGTTCGTTTATATTTGTGCACACACATACAAAACCACCCTAACTTAGATTAAAATCACATTCATTTTTGTAGGGATAACACAAATACCGCGGTATTTTCTCCTATCTAAATACTGGGTTTGTTTTGATTGTCCATGTGGAATTAGGTGCTTTGCCCAGTATTACAAAATGAGTCAGTAAGCACATCTATGAACCTAGCTCAGAAACATACGCTTCAGCTTATCTCAACATAAGATAAAGATCTTTCCGCAAACTGCAATCACAAAAATAATGTGGCCTTCTAATGCTATTTCTCTGAAGACTGAGATGAACCCCCTTTGTATTCACTACAGGATCTACTTGGCAAAGACCTCAGTACTCTTACAATGTCCTTAGGGTCTTTCAAACACCACTGAAGATAAATGAATTCAAAACGGCAAAAGCTTGCTCAAATCCTGCAATTTTAAGTCAGAATGAAAGTTTTTCTTTGCAGTTTAACAAGCACTGTGCAAAAGTCTGGTGCTTGAGGTAAGGGTGGTGATTACATCAACCCAGAGCAATATAATCATCTGCAAGTGCAGTGTCGGTGGGAGGGTATTACCTGTCAGCCAAAATGAAACTGCTATGCCCAAATTCTCATTCTTAATATTTTTCTGCATTAAATGAAAGAGTACCTCTTGGACAGCACATGACATCCTACTTCAGATTTATTCTTGCTCAGATATCTGACACTACATGCACCGCTATAGCACAGAAAGAAAAAAGTTAGGAAGTATTCTGGATCCAGGTGAATCATGGCTAAGCAGAAAAACAGGCTAATGAAAAGTAATTTCAACTTGACTAGTGAGTAGATAAAAAGAAGCTTCTCAAAGATTTTAATTACAGACTGTCTCAAGAATATTCATGCACCAATGCGTGAATTTAACTTGGTGAAAATAAAAAATATCTGCTTATTTGTCTTCCAACTGAAGAAGACCCAATCTCAAAAAGTATTCCTCCAAAGGACCAGTACTTTCAGTCACCACAAAGGAGGGCAAGAGCCATAAAAAAACTGCTGTGGAACAACCAAGAAGGCAAAACAAGAAGTGAGGCATAAGAAGATTCCAAGGTACCAGTCTCAACTCTTTCTGACTTACCGATGCTCATGTTAGCTAATGACACCACCAGGCTCAAAAACTACACTTGGACTTTGGGAAACTCTGTATGGCATGACCCAATGCTAAAACCTTGCACAAAAGCAGCCAAATTCCAAAAGGAAATTCACAACAGAAATTTTTGCTGCTAGAGCCACACTGGTGATGGAACTGGAGAGCCTCGCAGGTCTCTGAAGTGCTGGGTGCTAACTAAAGCAGAAGACTTTGCAGAGCAATATATACATTTGCCTCTGTCTTGCTGCCTTACTCTTCTTGCCCAACTTCCCCTCCATCACGCTCTCCCTCCACTCTTCTCTCTATTTCCCATGTTCTTGCTCTGCTTTTCTTGACCCCTTTGCTGCTTCTCTGCTGGCAGTCCATGCTTCAGGCTGTCTGTAGTCTTCTCCGTTGCCCTCCCAAGGTTGGCTGGCAAGAACTTCTCTCTCATCTTCCATGTGCCTATCATTTTTCCTCAGGCTTGCTCCTCTCAGGACTCACTATGAAGATTCCCAGGGGTCATTCTGCTGATGAAGAACCACCAACTTATCTTGCATTTGGATAAATTATGCTGGCAGAAGCATTTTTTTTTCACCCCAAGTTAAGCTGCAAGCTTAGAAGAATTTACTGGAGATAGACTAGTAAAGCCTTTTGATCACACATAATGCAGTTAAATGTAGGAGGACTATCTAAAGAACCACAACCTGATGCATTGGAAATGTGTTTGCTGTAAGGTCTTCCTCCTTGAGCTTCTGGCAGGTGAACCCACTAATCATGCCAACACATGCCTGTGTTTGCAAACTTATGAAAAAGATGAAAAAGACAGCAGTTTATGTTTCTGAAATAGTTATTAATCATTGTGAAATATAAGGAGAGACAACCCTGGAAATTGCGGGGGGGAGAGGGGAGGAGGTTATTATTCAACAGATATATTAATGTATTTGAATCTAATTTATTTTGTTGATCTGTCCTGCATCTGTAGGTTTTCACAATGCTTAGAACATCTCTGCCAAAAATGATGTAAAGGGGGAAATCAACTTGATGTTCAGAGTAGTTCAGTTTCCATGGTCACACAGAATTTTACCTATTTTACTAAAATAAAGTTACTAGGCAGCACAATTGTGAAGAAAATCAAAGCTTCCTCCAAGGACATGAATATTTCACTTTGCTTCTCTGTGAGACTTTAGGTGCCAAAAGTGACACACTGGTTTTGTTACACTGCTGCCTATTTACCTAGAAACCAATAACCAAAAGATGGTAATGAAGCTGCTGCTAACCTGGGGATTAATTTGAATCCCCACCTCAAAGTTTAAAATACCATACCTAGGCTAGCAATTCAAGCCTGTGATTTTTTAAAGTGTATTCCTTTCAAAAGCATCCTGAAGTGGCCTAACAGCATCGTGCTGCTATGATTTTGACAGGGCACCTCTTCTGAACTTCAGTTTCTGGTAACACAATCTCAAAGTCAACAGACTGGGAATGACAAGAAGGTGGTGGCTTCCACCGTGGGTGATCAAAGTCTGAGAAACAGAGCTATGCTGAGGAGCGAGAACACATCATACTACACACTGGGGGTTTGGACACTCAAAACCTTCCTCTAATTTAGATGTTAAGCTTAAAACTTGCGCCAGATCATGAGAACTACTCTAGGGCAAGAAAAAATAATTTATGGAAGGTATTCACTAGACACAGACACTATGTAGAAATTTTTTTTTAAATAACTGTAATTATCAAAATGAATAAACATAATAGTGGTTTTCTGTTCCACAATTTCCTCCCTTTATAAAGACTTTTAGGAAACCCCGAATGATGTGTAAATGTAATGGCATACTTTGTGGGCATGGTTTAACTTTTTCTTTAAATAACAATTTAGATGCTCTGTGAGAACATGAAAAGAATTGCAATTTTAAATACAATTAAAGATGAAAACCTGACACGGTCTACTGTCAATAGCTGACTTTTGTGAGACTAATAAGAATCTTAAGCTCTAGGATATATCATACCCAAGTAACCTACACATTTTATTTAACAGTCTTGTTTACAATGCTTCAAAGGTAACAAAATAAAAATCTGACTTTTCATACAGCGTGCAATTTCACAAGCCTGTCTTAGAACAATTTGGAACTGGAGAAAATTTTACTTGAGATATTTACTGAGTTTTCTGTAAAAAGTACACTCCTGAGAATTTCCATCCTAGGGCTTGAGATACACTCTCTGATACTACAACTAACGAAACACGATGTATCTGCTGTTGCTAATCATGCAAACTGGGTGTTCTTTGGGTTGTATTCAAACAAATTATATGTTTTTCTTTTCTTTTTTTTTTCTTCCCCACAATTCTTTATCTGTTTCTATATGGTGGCTATTAAAATAACCTAGATAATCCACACTTTAAAGTTCTTAGTATTATGGAAAACACTGTTCCCACTCAGGACTTGCCAGTAGTTATAAATTACTACAGCCTTTTGTAAAAGGAAGAGATAGATAACCTCGTTTATTTTTTCTGAATTTAGGCAGCCACAGTCTGAGGCATGCAAACCCATTCATCATGTATGGAAAAATCTATTCCTTTATTAATAACAAGACTAGAACACAATCAGCACGCAGAACTCATTGCATGGGCTAGAGTGTACAACTTGGTGATATTTAAGCTTCTACATGCACATTATAGGCCTAGCCATAATATATTCTTGGGGAATACAATAGCCTATCAATTTTATATTAATGCCAAAACAAAACCAATGTCATTGTTTGCTGAACAATATTCAATACTCCTGTCCTTGACAACTCTATACCAACCACTGCAAAGTTAACACCTGTACAGACTTAACACCAACACTGAAAACTTATCCTATTTCCCACTGAAAGCAGTGAATAAAAGAGAACTAGCATGACAAAAGCAGCAAATTATTTGGATCAAAGGAAGTATTGATGGCAATTAGATACATTAAGATTCCTCTGACACTATCCTAATTTTTTTATTTATTAAATGGCTGAAACTTCTTGTATTTATTTTTCTGTCTTCTGCATTTGCCTCCATCTATATTTTCTTCCTAGCTTGTCTGTGTTGCACTTTTTTGTTCCAGGCTAAATGTATTTCCATAGCACACCATTCCTAATAAACTGGAAGAGTACAGAAAGTCCTTTCACCACTTTGTAGAAGTGGAACAGGAAATTTTCATCTGTCACTGCTAAACACTACTTGCCCGTATACAATACCAAATTGTATTTCCTTAAGGTGCAGACAGCACTTCAGAGCAGCCACCATTATTTAGATAAACTAACACATGGACAGTTCAGTGCCACCTAAACTAAGGCAGAATTAAAGTTGTTCAGAAATTCATAGAATGGTTGAGGTTGGAAGGGACATCTGGAGATTACCCAGTCCAACCCTGGGGCTCACAGCAGGGTCACCTAGAGTAGGCTGCTCAGGTCAATGTTCAGGTGGGTTTTGAATATCTCCATGGATGGACTCTACACCCCCGCTGAGCAACCTTTTCCAACCTATCACCCTTACAGTGAGGTCTTTTTGTTTCCAAGGGCTTTCCTGTATTTCAGTTTGTGCTCTTTGCCTCTTGTCCTTTCACTGGGCACCACCGAGAAAAGTCTGCATCCATCTTCTTTACTCCGAAGATGGAGCAGCATTTTTTTTTTCTGGTCCTCGGGAACCTACCCTGATCAACATGGCCCTTCAAAAGCAATTAAGAGCAGCCTGCAGTGACATTGGCTAGCTCACCTTGTATATATGGGTCTATCCCATTAGATCGCGTAGACTACTGTAGGTCTAGTTTATCCAGTGTTCCCTAACGTGATCCTCCTTCACCAAGGAAAAGTCTTTGTTGCTCCAGACTTTTCCATGGGTGTCAGGGGCTTCAGACTCCTGAAGGCAAGTTGTACCAGTGAAGACTAAGGTGAAGAATTCATTAAGTACCTTGGCCACTTCTGTGTCCTTTGTCACCAGACCCCCTCCCCAATTTCCTGCCTTTTTCCCAGTTTTCCTTTTGCTGCCAATACACCTGTAGAAGCCCTTGCTGTTGCCCTTAATTCCTGAGCTTTCAATACAGCACTCTAAATGAAGTATTTAATTTGGAAACAGTCACATCACATTTGTCGTTTCACAGTTTGGAAGCAAGTAAGTTTGAACTCCTACTTTCCTCTTCACACAGTAGGCATTCATGGTGAATTAATTACCACACTAATTGGTGCTTTCCTTAGAAACAAGCTGAGCAAGGGGGATTACTGCAATAGTCCATGCTCTTGCACTACCTTAGAAGCTCTAGAGTGCCTGAAGATGACAGAGAAAACAATTGGAAAACCAATCATTATTTATACTAGAAGACTAGTAGTGCAGATCAAGACTTTCCCCTGGCTGTTAGTCCACCAGAAGAAGAGGCTGAAGATTTATGTAAACTTCTTTTTTCATGTCTGTTCTTACCTATTCACTTTGAGCCTTTTCTAATTCAAAAAGTTAGTCAATATTCTAGTCAATATTCCAAACTATTTTAAGTTTTCCTGGTCTTTAGGTGACCTCCCCAAAAGTCCTGTGAGACTACATTATGACTTGTGCTGAATCTGGGTCTCATCACAAGATACTTTGGGTCACTCAGAGAGGGATTACTTATTTCTGCACAGAGATGTGATGCTCCCTACAACCTGGATGTCCCAATGCCTAAGTATGTTGTTAATATGTTGTTTTCCATGTCTGGGAAAGGAGGGGGTGAAAGATGGAGAAACTACAAGGGACCCATGAAAATAATATAAAGGATGGCAGTTCATTTTCTGTTTCACAGCAAGGGCCTTCTGCTCTCTTACTGGCTGCTTGTTTACGAATGGCAGGCCATGTTTGTCAATGTTTTCAAAATTGAGCTGAGATTTTTTGGACTGCAATCGCTGTGTCTTCCTTTTGGGTCTCCTCTATTTCAATACAACTGAAATATACCAGCAGTATTTTAACAATTTCTGATCATCTGTGGTTTCCAGAGATGAGGCAGATGTTTTTCTTACTGCCCTCGTAAAACTGTTTTGCATGCTAAAACCTCCACCCGTGAGAAATGTAGCATCTTTAGAATTTTTACATCTTTGCACTCCATGGGGAAGCATTTTTATCAGTGTCATACAATCTTACCTATTTATTGGCTCTACCAATTTGAATCACAATTCAAACTGTACAAACATTCAAAGCGACTTACTTTCAAAATGTGTAACAGCCAAGTGAACTGGAGACTGAAATATGGGGTGGGAGATCTACACAAATAATAATTGCCAGGTGTAAATAATTCTCAGAACATTAATTGCCTTCACAGCACATTGTGATTGTCTGCATCCAGGAAAGGTTTGTTTTGAAGACTCTGAAGCAGTATAAAATGTTGGTGTTAAAGAGCTGTACTCCCAGCTGTTTAGGTTTATAATATAAGCAAAGATTTCTGTGGGACGCGTAGAGCATTGGACCACACAAAACAACATTGCAAGAGTATGAGTTAAAAAAGGTCGGATTGGGAAGCATGGGTAAGAAATGTATGTATGATAAAAGGGGAACCAGTCAAGAGACCAAAAAGAGGGATCAAAAGCCATATTTCTTAAATGTTAAGGCGCAAAATATGTTGTTTTCAATCAGTCTCATGGAAGAAGGCATTTATGTGCTAGCCCAGCAGAGCTAGTAGGTACAGACAGCAAAATCTAGGGAAGACATTATGTTAAATTCATCCATGCTACTCCTGGACAGCTTCTTTTCTTTGGTAGTGGCTAACAATACTCAAAAGCACTTTATACCATTAAATTAAAATTACATTATTTTGCTCAAGTATTTAAATGAAAGCTTCTTCTGCCTTCATCCAACAAATAAAACAAGTTTAAGAACAAAATCCAGAATCTAAATGTCTTCTTGTCATGTGCTTTGTGGGTTTTTTCCACACTGGTAGAGCAACTGCTATTGCTGAATATTTTTAAACAGAGATGATTTCTTTTAGTACTGCTCAACAACATGGCCAAAATCTAAAGTAAAAATAAATTAAAGCTCATTATTGTAATAATAATGGAGTGTAACATGTTTCCATGGCACGTACAACCTGTGTCTCCTGGAGTCAAAATTAATCATACATGTTCTGCTTATGACTGGTTGATTACAGAGTTACAACCTCTAAAGAGGTTCAAAAAAATCCTAAATTGGATCTCATCTGATAAACCCTGTACTTTTAAATGAAAGACGTACCTGTAGACAAAATACAATGACAATACTGCAAAGAATCACCCAAAATAACAGAATACGTAACAGCAAGTGAAATTTTTTACCGTACACAACATTATAGCAATTCTCTCTACAACTGCTGTTTATTACTTCTGTAATAAATGATTACTTGGAAGATTTATAATTCTGTTTCAAGATAAGTATGGTAGGAATAGTTTCCATCAAGAATGACTACAAGATTGCATCAGCAAGCAGGTCCCTGATGATAATTTTAACTTAGGGCTTGATGTTCTGATACCCACAATGGTTTCATATCAAACTCATGAGCTCAGCTCAGGGCAATGGTACAGCGTAGCTGGTATTCTTTTCATACTGCTTCAAAACCTCATTAGCCAGGATTATAGTAAAATGGTAACTCACAAGAAAATAGCTTTTTTTGATGTGACCTCAGAGTGAACCTAGTCAGCCCGATTTCACCAGCTAGACGGCAGAGCAGGGGAATCAAGCAGAATCTAATACATTTAATACCGAAGCAGAAATATCTGACTGCTGCTCATATAAAGAGTGCTCAGGCGCTGTTGCTTCTGCTCCCTCTAAATTTCCACGTATTTAAATTAGAGGAAAAATTCTCCAGCTTTGCATTTAGCTAAATGTAAGATCTTGACAGATACATACACTTCCAAGGACTCTAAAAAAATCCTTCTACTGCAAACTCAAGAAAATAGATGTACTTTTACAGGAGTACAAGGGAAAGTTTCATCGTTACAATTCTACAGATCCACAACATGCTGATCCTTTTCCTAAAACGTTATACTTAAGCAGGTGGAACATCCCTGATTTTTTTAAATTATGAATCTTAAACGAAACCAAGGTAACCTACTACTTTTGGCACCCTTTGCCAAAGTTCATATTTCTACAAATAGCTATCTTGAGTTGCTTGAGTTTCTTTAAATTAGTTTTGTTCTTTTCCTTAAAATCTGTACAATTTTCATTCCAGCAATGTTTGCAGTGCTAGTAGTTTCACTGGTAGTGAGAAGAAATATCACCATTTTAAGATTATTATAGTATCATAAAGTAATTCAGTTTGGAATAGACCTCTGGAGGTCATCTACTCTGACCTTCTGCTTAAAACCAGTTTGACCAGACCAGGGAGTTGTCCAGACACAACTTATCTGGACAACCTGTGCCAGTGTTCAACCAGAGTCATCATAAAAAAGGTTTTCCTTATATTCATCTGTAATTTCTTATGTTACAGTCACAATTTATTCAAGCCAACTCACCTGGTAGAATTGATTTTCCAAATAATTTGTGCCATTATTTTTTGTTAATTATACTACCTGGAAGTACCTGAAATGTATTCTCTGTGCATTTAATTTATGCTAGGTTTGGGGCTTTTTTTAAGTTAGAAGAGATCAGTTGTAATGATATAGTCTTAAACTCAGGAATACACTGTAAGTGTAAGCCGATAGGTGAGAGTGTGAGTGAAGAGCACAGAGCCATCTGCGTACCATGAAGAATTCGGGCAACTTTATATATACTCTTAATACAAAAAATTACAAAAATGTAGAAAATCAAATCCCTCTATTTAATATCATTCAGTATTCGAGGAAAAGCAGCCATTTTCCATTGCTAGACTAAAGACTACAAAAGGTTCAGTGCATTCTGTTCTTTGCTACCTACTATGTGCCCTGTCCTTTCAAACCAGTTATTTTTTATTATTATTTATTCCCCAACTTCCATTTGAATAAAATATCAAACTGTCTGACTAGCAGTGCTGGGGAGGGACAGTTATAACAAAAGGGGTACAAACAAGGTACAAACCCATTCACATTTTTCAAGTTTTTCATGAAACTAAGAGAAGACTTCAACTGCACTGATTCCATCTGAGGTGTAGTAAATTGGATTTAAAATCCCATTTCAATGGAAAGAAAGGAGTTAGGTAAAAACATCTATTAAGATTTACAG
>JAOXJM010000019.1:73463026-73485924 GCA_026413425.1 Tringa solitaria
CACCATATGTCAATTTTGGCAGCCGTTCCCCGACAACTATTGTCAGTGCAGCTGATCTGACACAGGGATCTCACTGGCCATTACACCTCCCACAATCTGCAAGCATTAAGTAGAATTTTCTTTTTATTATCTTCGAAGGCACATTTGTGCTTTTTTAGTTTTTACATCATTAAATAAAAGGAACTGATTAAACAGGTCCGACATGAAAATTTATCATAAAGGAAGAGCTTCAAAACCCAATCTTATTAGGTTTATTTAAGGACTTTATTACATAAGAACAGGAGTACGAGAATTCAGTACAAAATCCTTGCAAATTCTGGCCTCACAGAAGTAGAAGTTCTGGTGTCAGCCTGACCAAGATTTCACCTCTTGATTTTGCACTAAAATCCACCTTGAGTGAAAATTCCTTGGTGGACAAAGGTGGGTACGGTAGGTTCAATGTAGGTAAAGTTCAATGTAGGTAGAATTAAACTCAATATAAACATGCAGACAGATGGAAAGATGTCAGAACCTGCAAATAGTACAATTTTAGTAAGACTAAGAAATTAATGAATTACATATGGCAACTTTGTTTTGTTCTTATATGTAAATATGAGGCAATACTGAATTAAAAATAACATCCACAATAATAACAAACTTTTTTTCCTGGCAACAGATCTAAATGCATTAATTATTAATACCATACTGTTCAGAATCCCCTAATACATAAAATTAATTACTTTATGCATAAAATAAACAACTCATGCTTTGAAGTATAGCATTTACTGCCATACTACGGAGCCAGTCTGTATGTATTATGGCTAAGAATTTTAGAGAAGGAGGATGCGAGGAATTTTAGCAAAAGAAAAGTTTACATTCTAACAGGAGTTTCACTGCCATCAGCCATCAAACACTTTTCATTGGATTCTTGTCTTTGTCAAACTGGAGAGTGATGCCCCCCCTCCCCAAAGCAGAAGAAAAGCAGTAAGTCACTATGAGGAATTATTGCTGATTCAGTGAACCTGTAGAGACAAAGCCCTGAGCGTCGCCTCAGAATTATATTCGCCTCTTTTACTCACGATTCCTGTCTTTCAGTCTCGGAAAATAGTAAATATTTTACCTACTCACAAAATTTTAAGTTGTATCTCAAAAGGTCATTTTCCAAATAACTAAAAACAAAAACAAAACCAAAAAAAAAGCCCAAGACACAACCCACAAAAAAAAATCCAACAGCAAAAAAACCAACAGCAGTTTAAATAATTGTCACAACTCTTCCTACCCAAGGCTGCCTGTGAACTAAGGAGGTCGAGCCCGTGTTAGCTCAATTAGAGATGACCTGTGCCAACCCTTTATCGAACACTTGAAAACACAGGGAAATTGAAAGTCAGGAGAGGCAGCACAAAAGTGGGAAGTGACATTCTTATTTCCCACTACGAAAAGCACTGTCTGCCTATGAAGAAATATAAACAGGAAAATCGGCAGCCCTTTTGCATCGTGGTTTACAGCTCACATGTGCATAAACAGGGTCTAAACCTCGTCTCTGTGAATACCCGGTTGTAGTAGGAGTGTACTGGTTAATTCGGGCAATTGCATGAAGCCAGAAGGTCTCAGGAGTAAAGAGAAGGATCAGAGTGTTACTGGTGAGGAAATAGGTGGATTGGACGACCATCAAAGGGATTAAATTTAACAAGGGTAAACTAGAAGATGGATAGCACACCTAGAAATCAATAGAACCTATTTAAAAGTAAAATAAAAATCAAAGTTTTGCATCTATAGCAAGATAATAATTCTTTATTATTATATATTTATGATATCATGAAAGCAAACATAAATCTAAAATTTTAAGTAATTTTGCTAAGCATAGGCAAACAGTGGTGTCAATGCAGAAAGCACTGGTGGGATCCCACCTGAGCCACTGTGAAAACTCTGACCATTCAGTCTAAATAAAATTAATTTGACCTGGAAGAGAACTAGCAAAACACTAGCATGACAACTGTAACAGTGAGAAAACGTTTCATCATTACATGATGATGGAGGTCAAATTACTTGGAGGTCAAATCAGGCTTTTATGGCCATTTATTAACCATATTAAACATTACTATTTTCATGATGTATATTAGGAATACTAGTGGAACTAATTTAAGATGGAGCATTTTCATATGGAGTATATTCTTTTTACTTTGACATTTTTTGAAGCAAAACATCTGTAAAAAAATAAACTAAAATTAACATTATGGTCTTCCACATTGTAAGAAAGCTTATTTTCTGTTGGTTTTTTTGGGGGGGTGTGGTGTGGTAGGACAATAGGTTCACTCAAACCGTGTTACAAAATCACCAATTAAAATGAAAATAAATAAAATTATACTAATAGAAAGGTTTGTTCCAGCTCCCATATTTTTGCACTGAAGTGTAAAATGAGCAATTCTATCTCCTTCGTAAAGTGCTGGAAAAAATATTAAAGGTGCTCATGCCTGTGTTCACATACCATGCTATTTCATGACAGTCTTGTGCAATATGGTCATAGGCTCTTATGACCAAAATAACTCCAAGTAAATTCCTAGCAAACAGAACTGTAAATATTGTTGTAATTCTTTTGTCTTTGATCAAGCTACATTGAGTTACCCTGGCTGAAAAGCTGCCCCAAATCATTAATGTCAAATCCTGGTTCCAGTACTGCAGAACAGGGAAAAAGAAATAAAAGACTGAGACAACTAAGGTAAGATGGTTTTTGAAAAATTATTTGCAAGCACTTTTTCTTGCAAGGTAGCACTCAAACTAGGCTGTTTCTCTCAGTGCTTATATATAGTAAGAATAATGTTTGTTTTCTAATATTTAAGACCAGTGAAAAATTCCAGGCACCTTTAGAGGTGGTAATATTGCCTTTCCCCATTTTATAGGAACAAAAAAAAAGATACAGCAAGTTTGGGGAAAAAAGTGCACAGAGCAGAACAATGGCAACATGAGGCGCAGACAGGGAATCCCAGAAATCCCAGCCCTATATCCAACCCTTCCTACCACATCATTTCTTCCTGAAAACATGTGTCGAGTGCACAATGCAAGTATTCTTAGATTAGGAACCAGAAGATGCCAATCTCCTGGCTTTACTGTTTAAGCAGGTGTTGTTACAGCTTTTTATTTACAAAACACATATAAATCTTCTGCTACTTGACTTTGAACACTTGTGATCCGATACACATGGACGGTCACTCCAGCTGCACATACTCAGTTGATAAAGCCACACAACATGTTAACTGCATTAAGGTGCTGCAGAGAGGCGTGGGTCACGTTTTGGCGAGTAGCCCACTGGAGACAAACGTGCAAAACCTGGCTGGCACCTCCTCAAGCAGGGTGCAAGGAAATATAAACTCCACCGAGTGACCAAGCACACTTGGAACTTAACTACGCTGGAAACTACTTGCCTGCTGTCACGACCCCATGTAACTGCAGCAGACCCGTGCGTGGGAGAGCTGATTATTTTTGCTGCACGAAAACCTCTGCTCAGTCACAAGGACCCATGAGAACAAACTGTACTCGAACAAAACCAAAAAAAAAAAAAAAGAGAAAAGGAAAAAGCAATCATGTTCAACAATAGACAAGCATTTATCTTGACGTCACATTTCATCCACGATGCTACGAGATGGCATCTGGTCATTTTAGGGTGATGGCTTGTGGTGCAGGTCGGTGGAGGGTATTTTAGAATAAAAAGGCTTTCTAGGCATGTAATAACTCTACATTGAGAAGCAGAAAATTCAATTTCAGAGAAAGGGGGTCACTTAAGAACAGTGAGGTTCCAAGATGAAGAGAATGTCCTTGAATTTCAATGTAGATCTATGACGTTATTTTCTAAAAAAAAAGATTATGGATAATGCTGGAAATCCCAGTAACAAACCGACTCTACATTAAATATGAGTATTTTACATAATAACAGAAAATAAACTCTATTAAATATTTCTTCTTTTGCAAAGATAAGACATGAAGCACAAAATGATGCCTACTTTTCTTCTTCTGAAAAAAAGGAAAAATTCTAAAATTACTGGACAATGTGTAAATAATTAGCAACAGCAAAAATCCCTGATGTAAAATCCTGATGAACAAATGAACTTGAGCTTGTACTGAAGTAAAATTTCACACAAATCATCCAAGGTACCATAACCAAGCATGTTTTCTTTCTCTCTTTCACTCACAGTGAAGACACTGTCTACAGTTACCTTAAATATTACATTGTAGTTATGCAAAGGGTCTGTGCATGAATATTGCCTTGAAGAAAAACAAAGTAAGTCCTTCCCCTCACATAGAATAGAATTCTCACTATTCCTTTTCCATTCAAAGTAAGCTGCAAGTATTAAATAAAGAATATTTTAAAATGTAAAACCATCTTAAAATATGAACATTTTCATAAAAACCAAAATGATCAGACACTTCTTTGGACAGTGAAGAAAAATCTGGTGCACTTCTGTATACGAATAAGTATGTCAAGGAATGACTTAGATCCAAAAATATTATCATATTTTATCTATATAAAAGATAAGTTTTAAGATATATCAACTGTTGGCACAAGGAACTCAGCAATGAAGGGTTTAAATGCAAAACTGTATCACAGTAAAACTAGAAAATTATTTTTTCTACAGTGGGTGCTAAAAATGAATCTTATGCTAAAATTAGATGGCTGTTCTCTGGCACCAGAATCTTTCCACACCTCCTCTTGGTTTAGGCTCTCCACCGAAGAGCATCCCGTCGTGTGTACATGGGCAGAACTGAACCCTGAGCATACTCAAGCCCTCTATCGATTAATAATTTACGGGGCTAAGCCACCACCACTATCAAGCACTGCATGTACAGTTTCCAGAAAATTAACCTCCACTTTCACCGTTCAAAATCCAATCAATTACTTCTCTAGCCTATAAACAGCAAAATTGCTATCTTTTCTTAAAAAACTCTGTAATAATATTAAAAATCTAGCTTACTGTATAATTATTTCCCATATCAAATGTAATATTTGGAACGACTGTTTAGCATTTCCTGGAAAACATAATCCCATGCCAAAGCTAGTTCTATATTAAATATGAATGCTCCAAAAAGCACTTGATGTTATCAATAACGGTATGTGCAAGAAAGTTGGAAGGAAGAAAATTTGTAACAGCCGTATCAGAAATCTTGATTTTGGAAGAAGGGAAATGTGCTTCCCACATGTGGTCAGATAACAATCTAGCATTTGCATTCATACTTACCAAGATGAAGCATAACAGACATATGTCACTCATGTGTGTTACAAAATCACTACAGCGTAGGTAGATCAGACATTATTTATTGGAAAAGATAAAACTTCAATTTTTAGGATTTGGAATTTTAACATGATTTGATACAGCATGACCATGAAATATTTTAATAAAATCCAATAGTGTAGGAAAAAATAAAAATAAATTACAACGTGTATGCTGAAATTAGAAAGATATATTCTTCCATCACCATGCTTTTTCAGAATGAAATATTTTTCCACTTTTAAAAACTATTTCCATAGTAAAAGTAATCTAAATTGACAGCAATGGTGGTAAATGCTAGCATGTAATTAAACATTTTCCTTTAAAATTTGCTTCAATAAAACTGTACTGATAAATATCATAAACAGAAAGTGTATTCTACTATCAAATAAGCCTGCACATGTTTGTGAATTAAGATGGCAATAACAGAAATATTCTCAAACTAAATATATTATTTGAATCTGACCTTGAAATCCATATTTATTATTTGATACAATGATATGTTCATATTTTAAGCTATTAAATTATTTTTTACCACTTTTTATAATGAAATAGAAGATTACGTTTCGTGAGTGAGTGCTCACGAAAATCTCTGGTAAATAAAAAATCTCTGGTAATTCAAACCCACAATAGTGAAAGTCTGAAAGCAGGACTTTTCCACACTTAAAAATTGCAATGACCATAACCCAACAAATTTAACTGTTGTAAAACAAATGGAATTAAACCACATCTTAAAATAAGTCCTTTATGCTTCCACAGTACAACCACTTTTAGATAATAATAATAGAATGCCTGTTGAGTAGATTCAACAAATTTGAAAGATTTGAAAATTTTAAGTTTAATAATGGAAGTAGAAACCATACGTGCCCTCCAGTGCATCTGTTAAAATTTAAGTGCCATATTCCAAGTCCTTTAAAAAAAAACAAAACTCTCTAGTTCTGAAAAATTAATAAAGTAGCTAAGTACTTATAACATTTTCTTAGACATGGGGTTAAATGACATTAGCCAAAACAAGATTTTGTGGAATATCAGATGCCTGATAGAGGACTACAACCTGGACCAAGGAGAGATGCAGCTGACTGGAAATAAAGAAATGACAGAAAGAGTGGCCATGACAGAGAGTCAAGCCACAAGCAGGGATAATAAGGAAAAGGAGAAGTCTTTGCAAAAAGAGAGAAAACAGGAGAGGAGAGAGGAGACCCATCTGGTTAAAATAATATTTTCATCTCTTATAACTGAGCAGTGCCATTTCAAGAGCTGCACGAAGACACAGGGAATCCTTCAACATACAAACTATAGGACAAAAAGCCTTCATAACTGAGATTGTAAAAAAATCCCAGAATTTAACCAGATGTCAACATTTTGCTGCCTACCAATTCTGCTGGGGAAACAGAAGGGACATGAGATCCTTCTAGAACCTTGTCCTATCTCTAAAGTGGACCAAAAAAACTTGAACCTGAACAAAGAGGTGAGGCAAGTTGATCATGGCACTGTACTTCATTATGTTTTTCTAACGTTAGATGTTTCCTTCACCTCTGAAATACCCTGCACAGATATAATTTTCGAATATTTTTATGCCAATCACACTGGATGTTGCTATTATCCCCCTAAAAGTCAAACCCCTTCTGATATCCTGCATGGTAACCTTCACTCTTTAAAAAGCAGACCATCCTACAGCCTAAATGTACATGGTGAGAAACTTTCCTTTGATCAGTTCTGCCTTCATTATTACTTAATTTTATTCAGTACAGCCTTTGTTGTGACTAGCCTTGAAAATTACCAGGTTTAATCGATAAATGCTGATTCTTGCATTGTTCCACTCCTATAAATCCGCAGCCTCTTTCATCAAAGTCCACTGATTATAATTTATGACCAACTTCATGCTCATCCCACCTTTACACCCACAAATTTATACCCTTTGAATCCAAGGGATTGATTCTCTTCCTTATCATTAACTACTGAATAGGTGAAAACACTCTGGTAACCAACAATAAATCTTCATTTCAACCACTTCATTTTGATTTTTAAAAATGTTCAAATCTAGTTATGACATAAATAGCATTGTTCCACATAGTTTCTACTTCTGCAAGGGAAGTGGTCTTTCTATTGGTTCTCTAAAAATACAGGAGAAAAAAAACGGTTTTGGAGAAAGCATGAGTTGAGAAGGGAAATCAAACTACCTGTGTAATTAGCCCTAATTTCTTCAGAGTCACTTAGTTTCTGTGTCCTTCACAACTCTTGTCATCTTTCTTGCTGTTCATGCAGAAGTATCCTTTTTTTTGCAGTTGAGATGACCATTATTGCATGCAGAAGCCATATGAGGCCATAACACTCATTTTTCATAATGAGGTTACAAAATTTTCCATACTGTTTTCTACCCTGTTTATTATGCAAGTCATATACAACCTTATTTTCCTGTGTTATCAGAAATAATTTCTAACTATTTCCTCTATTGTGAGGAATAAGGAGTATTTTTTGGATAGCTAAGGAGCAAACTTTCTTAAGTCTCAGTTTCCCAAATACTGTGAGCTGAGACCAAAATGAGCCATCAAAAGCCAGCGGCACTGCGAACAACATTAGAAGGTTAAGTACAAAATGCATGTATTAGAGAGGCTATTTAGTTTGAGCTCTGGATTTATACATCATGTCAACAAATAAGCAGTGTTTTTCATAGATGTGGGTTTTGTCAAACACACTTTTTAAAATTTGTGTATATATTAATTTATGCCATAATTATATTAATATAGATTTGTTTATATATTAAGAGGGATTAAAAACTTTTGTGATAAACTTGCAAACCAAACAGTGGTGTGCCCACAATTAGAATACTGCACTCAGTTCTGGAATTACTGGAATTTCTCAAGGACAATTATAAAAAGTGACTGAGCTGCTGAACAACACAAGTTATGAACTAAGTATTTATGATGCTAAAGATCCACTTTATAATGGAGAATGTTTAAAATTATTCAGTCTATGAATATAGGTGCTCACATACACGAAAATCTTTGATCATGAAGGGCTTACCAGTCTTCCTGGAGCACAACAAGGTCCAGTAGCTGGAAGTTGGAGTTACATTGTCAAAATTGAGAAGTGTTCAACACTAAATGCTATTTTCTAGAAGTCAGGATTATTGAACTCTGAACTCACTCACCAAGAGAGTTCATGGGCTTACTACTGGCTGGCAGTCATTAAGGTGAGACCATGGCTTTTTTTTTAAGTTATGCTCTTATCCACTTTGAGAAAAAAAAACCACCTTGTGTGCACTGGAGCCCTATTTCCTCTGCTTCTTTCCTTCTTTCGCCCTAGAGAGAACTGGGCTGCTTGCATTGCTCTCAACGTCCCTGCAATACTTTTAACCCTGCACCAGTCATAATAAAATACCATCTTTAATGGCTTCTGTTGGTTGCCTCTCAAAAGCCCGGGAGCATTTAAGAACAAAAAGTTTGGCTAATGTAATACTTTTTGTTCTTCCCTTTTCACTGAAGTAGGAGAGGCTGGCGTGTGACAAGGTAGTGATGACCACTGCTCCCAACTAACAGAGTCCCTTTTCCAGAAACTAACTTTTGACTTGACAGATCTTAGGTGACGCTTCACAGACTAAGAAATGCTAGGAAGTCAGGCTGACCTACTTAATTTTCCCTTTTGCTTCTAATTTTACTCAGTTTTCTGGATCACAATTACATAGGAACACATTGCAGAGGTCCCCACCAAACTACCTGCAATGATCCAGACCCTCTTCTCTATTGTTACAGCTTGTTATGACAGTTCAGTTTTTTATGTGTTAGTCCTAATTTTCAAACAATGGAGTATTTCTCAGTTTAGCCTTCCTAACACTCCTAATTCTTTTGCAGGCTGTTTTTAATAAACATAAAGAATTGGTTTAGTTTCCTACTTTTGCCCACATAATGTTGAAAATCCATTCTCACCCTTCTAATATTCCCTTGAACACTGCTTGCTGAAATTTACATTCCTTACAACTTAACTCATAAGTATTTTTCAAATTTCCATGTGTTTTTGTTTGAAAAGCATTTTACGCTTTAACGGTTAAGATTCCCATCTTACCTTTCCTTTCTGTTCAATGGCACACGGACTTCTAAGAAACTGCTGGTGTTCTCTTAAGTAACATCCAGACCATGTGTCTAGGTTTTTTTTCTTTTTAATTTTTAACCTCAGGGTCTCTCTGACTATCTCATTTTACTGAAATCACTTCCTCTAAAGTTTAGTCTCCTTCTATGTTGCCTTTTGGTTCTATATCTCCCCCTAGGATGTTGAATTTAATTATACTGCAACTATTATTAAATTGGTGCCTCAGCCTTTCCATCTCAAATTAACTTCAGTTCGCTACTTAATATTAAATTGAGAATAATGTTGGTTCTCCAACTAACTGTTCTGAAGAAGTTCTTTAATGTGCTAAAAAGCATACCTAAAGTTTTGTGGTAGTCAACCACTTTAATTCTTACTAACTGAAGTCCCACATTATTATAATTTAGACAAGATTGTACAAACTCTTCAGCCCTCTCTGTTATCCTTTTCTTGATCTATGCCTGATTATGCAGGATATTTAGTTTCTTTCAGTTGGGGATAAAAATCTGAAAACTAGTGGCTTCAAATCCACCAGCTAACAATGCCTGTGTAAAGACAAAAGTAAAATTTGAATCAAAGAAGCATTGCTTGAGCTGTACAACTGACTGCCACTCCTCACTCCACACTCCTTCACTTCCACACACAAATACACACCATGTCTGAAAATACAGCCAAAAACCTGTATACTCTGGCAATCTTTACCTCCAAGGACTAATAAATTTCAGCCTGCCTTAGGGCTTCTGTAATTTGCAATGAGATCCCATGCCTAATATTACTTATCGTTTGCACTTTAATAAAAAAGCCCAAGCCAAGTCTGACTTTGATTATGGGAGACATTGTATCAACAAAAATTCTTACCATAACTAACTTTATGGTTTAAATAGAGGCAGGAGATCTGAGAAAAGGACAATTATGCCCAGTTTACAGATGAGGAACTCGAGGCAGAGAAATTAAATTATCTTCACACAGGAATTCTGCCTCAAAGTTGGGCATTTTCCTCAGTTCTCCCCACTTTACATGTCTACGTATATATGTATACTTTTTGACTACAGTATTATCTTTTCTTTCTGGATTGGAAGGGAAGGAATAAAAGGAAGTAATTGATAGTCCTCCCTCTGTCTATGGTATCCTGAGTGGTTTAATGCTCCAACATAACCTGTCATAAAAAAGAGTCAAACTGGATTGCCTGTATGTAGAAAGTTAGGCATGTTTACCTCCTCTGTTAAACACACCACAATTGTTTAATTGTTTGTGGTATTTCTACTAAATTTTGCTAATACATCTATATTTTGTATTAGATAGAAAAAACTAAACCTAAATAGAATATTCATAATATATTTCTAATATTTCTAATATAATACAACAGCTGAGAATCCTCCTTTATGGCTTACCATCCTTTATGACTTTTAACATTTACTATTTTGCCATATGAAGAACTTAATGAAATTCATACCCATTCTACTTGGAAAGACCAGTGACAACCTGCACTGCCCTTTTTTACTGTCTGGATTTATTTCTGCATTCTTTGATTAACCAAAGCTTAGAAATGCAATCATACTTTGTGCTCTTTATTCTGTATGCTTTCTGACAAATATATGTTCTGAAATATATGAAATACAGTGATGTTGATACTTACAAGTTTGATCACACGTTATAAAGGAAATCGGTCACACACACCGAAGACACTGATTTTGAAACTGGAAACTGCTGTGCCACTGGCAATGCCACAAAATACCGTCATGGGGGACTTATAAATTTTTGTGTAATCCAGGTATCCCAGAAGGGATGTGAATCAACAGTTACTCAACACAGATGTACTTCCCCGTGAACTAATTATTTTAAAAGAAACAATAGTATGAGTTCTCTAAAGTAGAAGAGTTCTACTTCACTCTTGTAAAACTGGTACTGTTAAAACTAGACACTGCATTTAATTTATATCTCCATATTTATAAAAGCTCATCTCTTTGATATCTTCATGTCTTTGCTCTAAAAATATTCATAAATACCAGCTTTTACACATATATATACACTATTGTGCAGAGATTTTAACCTGTGCCCTATCGTCAGGTTAACTGCTGCCTAATTTAACGATTGAGACTTCAGTCCTACCAACGTAACTGAAATGTTGCTTTACCACTGCTTTTTTCTATTGCAGAACAATAATTAGAGGAACAACTGGAATTTTATTATTTCCCTTGCCAGTGTAGCAAGAGTTTTGTTACTACTCAGGCAGGTTTTTGCCTTTGCAAAGGAGAGAGTGAGATCTAGAAATGGCCATAGAAGCAGGAAAACCTATGAATGTCTTATCCGAAATACACTGATAATATGATATTACTACCTTAGGTCTATCATTTTGTTTATTCAATGAACCATACTTTTATATCAGACTGCAGATAACTGCTTAGTTCTTATACATGGCAAGCCTTAAGCTGTGCACATTGTTGGACGTTCATACGGGACCAGAGTAGCATCCTTACTTGTTTACCTGCTCTTACTGATGTGCCCACCTCTAAAGCTTAACAGAAAGCAAAAAATCTATAGCATATTTTTTTGCTTTTTTCATTAGAAAATGGCTATTTATCCACACCTTCACAGCTTAGAAAGAAAAGGGAAAAGAAAGCTCAATTTGCATCTACTATTTAGCTCATAGCTCCCCAACTGAGTATTTAGAAACTCCACACGACAGTTCTGCTTGGGATTCTCTTGCTGCCTTCAACACGTCAGGCTTGGCCCTACTTACAACAGGATGATTTCTAAATCCTGAGGTCCCTTTGACCTCCAGGACACAGAACTGACTGCACCAGACTGACTAGCGCAACTGCACAGTGCATCATAAGAAAAGATAAAATAAAATAAAAAACATGTTCAAGTCTCTCTTCCTGAAGAAGGGAAATTGCTTTGCTTGAGATCTTCTGTTCAGTGTGAAATTACCATCAAAGAGGATATGGAAATTGTCGCTTAGATGTAGTAATATTTTTGTAAGCACAACTATCTGCTAGTTGAATCTCCAGGAAAGAATTTACTTTCAGGTTGTATCACAGTTAACTGAAGAGGTTAAAGCTAAATTCAAACATTTATTTTTTTTTATGATATAGAGTTTGGATTTTTCTATTATTACAGTGTTCCTATTCTACCCAGACAAGGTCTTCCAAATCTGCATAGAGATGGATAAAAGTTTTTTTTTTTTTTTTCATGCTGCTGAGTGGAAAATATTTTCTCGTTTGTTTATTCTTTTTTTCCTGTGCTGTACATGAGGATGAACATCCAGGGTATTAAAATAACTCAATCATTGTTTTAAAAAACAAACATGTACACCCTAGGGGAATAATCCTTCCTGAATTTCTTCCTTAGATCTATCCAGATCCAATTCTGAGAACTCTTTTTCTCCTACAGATGAGAGAGGAAGAGATGCACATACTCTTGCTTCTTCATGCTTAGGGTTTTCTTTTTTATTTTTCTTTGATCTTTGGACTTGCTTGAGGAGGACTTCCAACTATAAATTTAAAAATTTAAAAAGACTCTTTTCCAACTTCTCCTTTCCAAGTAAGAGGGATTAGTCTTCCTATCAATATCTTTGCAGGAAAACAAGTGCAAATCAGATTAACATTACAGTTTTGTGGCTCCTCCTCTTACTACGACACAGTGAAGTTGTATTTGAAGAGAGATGACAGAGGCTGATTGGGGGTTTGTTTGTATTCTTGGGAGAAAAGGATTCACTTTGCTTCCTCCAAGTGGAATTGATGTAAAAGTGGGAGGCAAAGACTCAGAGAAGAAAGAGGAGAAAGACGGTTCATTCGTCTAGATTAAGACCGATTGCACTGACTTATTATCAGGGTACTTGCAGCTGCAAAGAATGAGCTAAAAGAAGACAGATGAATTCAAACACAGTAAATTTCAGGAAAAAATCCTAATACATTTAACAGTAATCTTTGTATTCTACAGTTAGCATTGTTAATCATGCTAACAAGACTTTTCGTGAGAGGTCTGAAAATACTTAACACTATTAACAACAGAAAAGTAAGGTAGTTACATCACAAACTGAAATTAATCTTAAGTATTAAAACAATTTTGCTACCGTATTTGAACCACATAACATAGAACAGTGAATTGGTAAGCAAGCTTCTAACCCAAACAGCATATTGAATATTCAAACTCAAGTTATGTTATGTATGACAACACTGATAAAATCTTTTCTACTTGGGTTGGTATCATTCTCTCAAATCTCTCTCCATAGCTGTCTAATTCTATCCCTATAATTTATACTTTTGTTTGATTTGTATCTAATTTTTAAAACTACCATTTGCATGATTAAAGACACTACTGATCACACCTCTACTTCTGAAGACTTGGTATTTGGAAATTCAGTATTTTTTTCAAAAAACATATTAAAATAATGGTAAGTCTTTGAATTCCCTGATTTATTTTAAACCAAATTATTGTTATAGTGAGCATTGCTTCCATATTCCATGTACCATCTTTGGGCATAAGGCCATCTCCATTCTCCAGCCTAGGGAGCTACAATATTCATCTCTAAAAATCTCTGTCTCAGCCCCACCCCCATCTAGTATCTATGATATTTCATTTGTTCAGAGTTGGGATTCTTCAGCCTGAAGAAGTGAAGGCTTTGAGGAGACCTTACAGCCCCTTCCAGTACTTAAAGGAGGCCTACAGGAGAGATGAGGAAGGACTTTTCATAAGGGCATGTAGTGACAGGACAAGAGGTAATAGCTTCAAACTCGAAGAGGGAAGATTTAGATTAGATATTAGGAAGGAATTTTTCATGTGAGGGTGGTGAAACAGTGGAACAAGTTGCCCCGAGAAGCTGTAGCTGCCCCATCCCTGGAGGTGTTTAAAGCCAGGCTGGATGGGGCTTTGAGCAACCTGCTCTAGTAAGAGGTGTCCCTGCCCAGGGCAGGGGGGTTGGAACTAGATGATCTTTAAGGTCCCTTCCAACCCAAACCACTCTATGATTCTATTTTCAAGGCCTGAATATTTCCAGGTAACAGAGCTATGTGTATCTGGAAAAATACATACTTTTCTGCATAAGTGGAGAATGGTATATGCTCTTCTGGTTTAAATATAAAGACCAATTTTGTTATCTATAATTACATCAAAAAGTTTTGGTCTTGCTATTACTGCCTGACAACACCCAAAAAAAACATCATTCTTTATACTCAATCAGTTTTTCTCAGTTGTTTCTACATCTCTCTAACTGATATCTGACATATCGTATTAGTTAGGGAAAGACTTTGGGGGCAGGGAATAGCCCAGGTGTGAAAAATAAATAATTAAAATAGACTGGCCTACACATAGCTACAGAATAGCCTTTAGGTTGCAACTACATTTCTGGCAACTAAATCTGACCTTGCTAGCCCTGTAATCAGTAGATACCAAGATATCATACATGTGTGTGCATGTCATTGTGCATCTAATAAATGCTAGAATTGATGCTGGTATCAAATTTCTCAAATTTAATTCTTTTTTCAGCTTGAGTAGAAAGAGAGGAAAAATACAGTTAGCAAGTTAAACCACACACTTAAAAAAAAATTCTTTGCCAATTTGTATGTACGAATGAAAGACCAAAAGGAACATTTAGCATTTTCTATTTTGTCTCACTCAGTCACTGCGGATGGCAAAATGAGGAACACTTTGCTATTCACTCTGCTTTTTGGGACACCAAAGTCATCATCTGTAATATCACGTTAATTTTTTCTAGCTATGAAAAATATAGCGAGGACAACATTGCTCCAAACAGAACACAGTCTTCCTACACAGCTCTACGCACACCTCTTTCTGAGGAAGTCCAAAATTGGTCTTTCTGAGATAAGGCAAAAATAATTACAAGGTCAGACAAATACCAATAGCATTAGGTTTTCAGTTACCAAAACCACTGGGACTATAAACACATGGATAAAGAGAACGAGGAAGACACAAGGAAAAAAATGAGACAATACTGACCACCACCTGGGTAGGAGAGAAACCAAATTAGCTGCAAATTTCTCTGATTTTTAACTAAAAACTCCACAAAATAAATAAAAAAACCACAACTCACACTAAAGCAGAGTTTTACGGGTTGATCTGAAGAATGATAACAAGGTAGGTCTGAGGATATTCAGAGAGCTTCTCTTCAATATGAAGGGAAAGCATTAGAGTGCTGCTTTGAAAATCCATGCAGGAAAGCCAAAATCATATTATGGCAGGTGACGAACTTTTTGATTAGTAAGCAGTAACAGAAGAGTGTGACCTCTGAAAGGAATGGAGGAAAACACAGAATTGGCAACCAGCAGTGTGTAGCAAAGGAAGTGAGCAGTAAGTTAGAAAAAGGGTCTTTAGAGAAGTATTCTGGATGAATACTGGTATAGCAAAGTACAATTCCATAATCAAGATACTGATTAAGCACAGAGACAACAGTTTTAGCTGTATAGAAAGACAAGAATGAGCATATATATAGTAACTGGAAAATACTTGCAGATCTCAAAGCATTATCTGGTTATGGTTAAGATGAACAAGGCAAAGAGGATATCAGATTTACAAACCCTAGGGTGAAGCAGTAGCTGAGTTTCTGTCTGGAAATGAAGTAAGAGTGAATACACTGAGAGGAAAAAGAAAGCTGGTGAAAAGGAGAAAAGATGTGGTGAAAGTGGTGAAAAGATGAGGAAAAAACACCCTAGGAAACACCAAGAGAGTATTTGGAAAGACAGCAGATAAATGAGGTGAGTACACAGTCAAGTATCTAATGGCACTGAAGGTGGGATAGATTGAATTCAATGTAGACAAGACTTCCACTTCACTTTAACATAACAGGCAACAGCTGTACTGGAGAAGGTCTCTCATGCCTTTTAAGGAGAGGTACCCCACACACAAAGTGAGAGATGAAAAGCTAGTGGCAGGCAGCAACGTGGCTCAAGGAAAAGGAAATCAAGATTTATTTGTGTTTATATAGATCATTGAGAGTCTGAAAAGCTTCAGTTAAAAAATCAGGTGGGAATGTAGATTAAGAGGAGAAAGGTAAAAAGCTATGCAAAGGATGCAAGAGAAGAGGGCTGAAAGACTGGAACAAGAGAGGAACAAGGAGAGCTAAAACCCCTTCCTGAACCTAAGACAGAATAAAACTGAACAAGGAAAGGGAAGAAGGAAAAGCAAACCAAAGAAGGGGAAAGGTCACACTATATGTTACTATGCTATGATTCTATTATTTTTAAGAAGTCAGTGAGATCATACATGGAGAAGGATGTGAGGGAGAAGCCAAAGACTGCAACAGGGATCCAAAAGCAGAGAAGAGCCAACTGAGATGGCGAGAGCAGGTTTTGGTTATGTCCGAGTGTAAAGCTGTCCAATGACAAAGATGGCAGAGCTGGGGGGAAGGAAAAAAAAATAAAAAGGAGATAAATCTGTAGCAAAAGGAAGTCGGGCTGGTCACAGGATTTCCGCTAGAGATACTGTGCTACATGAGAGCAGGACTGGAGGAAGTGGATGTTGGGAGACTGCCAGGGCCAGCAGTTGGTAGGGGGTGGGAAGGAGAAGAGGACAGCACGGTTTACCTAACAAGCTCTGTTCAAATATATGGTTAGAAGAGGACAAACCCAGAAGTCAGAACAAACAGGGGTCAGGACCTGCAGTGTTTGCTCCTGCAGAGCAGAATTTGCAGGGGATTTGACAGGCTTAGTGTTGCTCTCAGACGGAAAGAGAAAAAAGGAAATGATGGGTGAGCACGCAGAAAACTGAAGTGTTAATTACTTAAAATTTTAGTTATCTCCAGGAAATCTCCCCTTTGATTCGGGGAATCCCAGCCTCCCAATGGCGTAGAGCATATATGTGCAGTACTGGGGGCTTAACAGATACTTCTGCATGCCTAAGCTACTAGTCCCTTGATCTAGAAGTGGTTTTGATCCAGTAATCATTACAGGAAGTTCCCAACAAGACTGGAGATTTTTCAGTCTTCAGTCTTACATACCAGCATGTCAACATTCAAGCAGCTCCAGCTCACACCAACCACACAGTTGCAGGCTTAAATACATGCCTCCTCCTTCGGTGATCGTTAGGAGCAGCAATATAATACAAATTCTGCAACATGTAATTGTTTTCAACACAAGTACCGCTGAAAGATGTAAGCTTCACATTATTTCACTAATCAAATATTGAAATTGGACAGCTCCATTTTGAGACATACGGACTCTAACGCCTGCACTCATCAGATATATTTACATACATATGTTTACACATTTTGCAAACCTAATTCCAATTTCACTGCGGTGCAATGCAGCAGTCAATGATATCTTGGGAGTGGAAAGGGGGGAACCGAAAAAACAACATACTAGAACAAAACAAATCATTCTCTTGAACTACCTCTGAAAATTACTTTTTCAATAATCACCTCAAAAATTCAAGTTTGGGTGCAGCAATGTTGGTTTTTTTTTAAAGAAGACTATACAACACTGGTACTCATCCTCTGGAAAAGATTATCTTCGATCTCAATCAATTCTTCTGGGAGTCTACACTGCAGTCTTCTCTGAAGCCTCCCAATCCTCAAACAATCTTGCAGCAGACTCTCCAAATCCCCACTATAGCGGTATTAAATGAGCAGGCATGCAAATTAACCAAATGCTGACAACTTAGATAATTATTTCCTCCCTAATCCTCCTGAAATTCCCAAGAATTTTGCCATACTAAAAGAAACCAGATTTTGCTGGAGAGCAATGGATTTAAATTTTTTTACATACTAGATTTCATGTCAGGAGCACTGTTTTAAGACTATGAACTTACATGGTACAACTTAATAAGTAAAAAGGGGTTTTATACTAAACAGTAGATGAATGCTTGGTTCCTGAACTCAGTACAAAATGTAGCATCTGAACTACTTGACACAATTCTTTACTTTGCATCTAAAAAAAAAAATGTATTGTAGAGACACAGCATGTGCTAATTGCATATCTTCAGAAATAAAAGAGGAAAAAAAAAACACTGGAAGAATTAAAATACAAAAAAAAAGTCAGCTACTTTAAGAGGCAGATATAACTTTCTGGATATAATGGTGAACTGATTATTTTGGGGGTTGCTGTTTAATTAAAAAGCTACCAAGGAGTCTGCAGAAGAGATCGAGCTATGAGAATATGCAATACAGTTGTATACGTAATCCATACCTAACATAGGAACAAGAAGAAAAGCATTTTCCACACTAGATATGGAAGCCCATTTCTAAATTTCTTCCATTCCATGAGCAAAGGTTTAATTTCAGCAGCTGCTGCAATACAAAAGCCCCTCGATAATATTAAGCTGCAAACTGCTGAGCAACCAGAACAAGAATATTGACTGTTCAGGTGCTTAGGTCCCACAAGAGTACATTTAGAAACCAAGTAACTGGAAACAAGACTTGGACCAATTCTATGGTTCATCAAACATATGCAACAATATGTTGATTCTAGTGCAGTTACAGGCAATGAATCTGAATGCCTGTCAGGTCAGGATTAAAAATTAAAGCAGAGGTCTTGGTGTGTCAGGAATTGACAGTGTTTTCTGAAACAGTCTCAGTAATGCTAGAAGGAGTTTGGAGGGAAGGTGTAGTGCACCAGAAGGCTTCTCAGGAAGAAATACGCAGGGATGTATCTTGCCTATAGCAGTTGTGAACCAAAAGGGAATGCTAAAGAAGTACCAATTAAAAAAAAAAAAAAAAAAAATAAAACACTTAGCAGTAGGAGATTACCAGAACAATGGTGACAGTGGTTTGAGAAAAGGAGGGGGGGGAAGAGACTAGCAAGAAAAATTTGCACATTTTTCAAGGCTGATAGCCAGTCTTGAGACAGGCATTTGAGAATGCTTGAGAGAGAGCGGTAATTCAGTCTTTTTTTTTTTAAGCACAGTGTGGTGGGTTGACCCTGGCTGAACATCAGGTGCCCACCAAAGCTGCTCTATCACTCACTTCCCCTACTCAGCTGAGCAGGGGAGAGGAAACAACGAAACGCTCTGGGTTGAGATAAGGACAGGGAGATCACTCATGGGGAAACAGACTTGACTTGAGGGAATTAATTTAATCAATTAATTTAATTTATTGCCAATTAAATCACAGTGGGGCAAAGAGAAATAAAAACTAAATCTTAAAACACTTCCCCCACCCTTCCCTTCTTTCCAGGCTCAATTTCATTCCCAATTTCTGTCTCCTCCCCACAAGCAGCGCAGGGGGATGGAGAATGGGGGTTGTGGTCTGTTCATGACATCTTGTCTCTGCCTCTCCTTCCTCTTCATGCTTTTCCCCTGCTCCCATGGGAGACAGTCCTTCGTGAACTTCTCCGACGTGAGTCCTTCCCACGGACTGCATTTCTTCACAAACTGCTCCGGTGTGGATCCCTTCCACAGGGTGCAATCCTTCAGGAATAGATTGCTCTTGTGTGGGTCCTCCACAGGGCCACAAGTCCTACCAGCAAACCTGCTCCAGTGTGGACTCCTCTCTCCACAGGTCCTGCCAGGAGCCTTCTCCAGCACACGCTCTCCATGGGGTCACAGTCTCCTTTGGGCATCCACCTGCTCTGGTGTGGGATCCTCCACGGGCTGCAGGTGGACATCTGCTCCTCCATGGACCTCCATGGTCTGCAGGGGACAGTATGCCTCACCATGGACTGCTTGGGAACCTATGCTCTTCACTGACCTTGGTGTCTTTAGGGTTCTTCCTCTCACATATTTTCCATCCCGTCTGATGTCTGCAGTTCCCCAGCAGGGTTTTCTTCCCTTCTTAACTATGTTATCCCAGAGGCACTACCACCATCGCTGATGGGCTCAGCCTATGGCCAGCAGTGAGTCTGTCTTGGGGGACTACTGCTTCTGGCAGCTTCTTACAGAAGACCCTCCTGTAGCTTCCCCTGCTCCCAAAACCTTGCCATGCAAACCCAATACATATTTTTATACAAGACACTAAATACAAGTACAGAAAGTGAGAATATAATTTTAAAACCAGAACCAGCGAGCTCAAGGGATTTATTCTGTTGTGCACAGACCCAAAAGCACAGGTTCAATTTGAGTAATGTTAGTTGTGCTGGAAAGCCTGGTATCATCTGGCTGATACTAGATGGCTTTCAAAAAAAATGGTTTGCTACGTCACTCAACAGCGTGATGAGACATCCGTCTGCACACTGCAAAGCTGACATGGATGACTTACCTTAAGATAGTTTCAGAGAAGTTAAGATTAAGATCTCAAAGGTAAATAAATGCAGAGAGCAAGCACTGCTAAATATGCAAGGAAAACACAGGGAAAAAGAAGACTCAGTGACTCGGCTTATTTATTATGTGCACACACAAATTAGAGAACTCAGAGTTATCGCCTCATCTTTGTATTCCAAAGCAGTATTTAAAAATGTCATTTTCACCGACCTGTAGAGGAAATCATTATGTTTCAGTACTTCAGCTGAATCAGGTTGGGACAACCAAAGACAACTCATATAACTTGTGCTAGTTAGTTAAATCAGAAATACCAACTTAATCCCCCCCTCCAGTTCCTCCTCCTGTTCTGTGTCTGGACCTCCTCATGTCAAATTGACTAACTCCCTCACTAGCGATGCTCCAGAGGGCTCCTTGCTGGTTCATTATGAGATCCCACAGCCCCTTTGGAGCATGGAGCTGGTCTACGCTAGTTGGCTCTGCACACATGCTTGGAATAAAGTCATAGCGAGGTTCTGGCAAAATTGCTCTAAAATATTGTAAACACACTGAAGACTTAAAAATCAGAACATCAAGTTTAGCCATTCAATAATTATCTTACTACATTTTACTCTGGCAATTTGTGCAATCCCAATTAACTAGTACAGATATGCCTTTTTACAGAGTTTCTAGAGTTCGTGAGCCAAGGGCTATCAAGAGCAATGCATTCAAAACTTCCTTCTCTTTCATATTAAGGAGCACTTTCAAACGCAAGAAGCCCTAAAATGTCACATAAAATCATGGGGAAAACTTGAGGAGGCTTTGTCACAGGATACATCTGCCGTGACAAAACACCTTTTAAGAAACTCTGATATTTTTTCTTCTCTAGAAATAAATATGCTTGGCAGATTTTCAAGTCAGTCACTTTCATTTACTACATGCTGGTGACATGAAAACAAGACAAATCACAAACGGTACTTTTGAATCATTGTCCGGTAACTATTTTTCCTTTGCATCTCACTCAACCTCACGCCAGTGTAATGACTTGTTCTGTTAATTATACTAATTTTACAAAGATAACAAGTATTGCAGCGTAACTTCCAACCATATGTAACATATCTTTTGAACAGCTCCAGTACATGTTTGCTAAGCCTTTGTATCATGCATGGAAGCCACACTTTATAAGAAACAATTCCAACAGTGTTTTGTCTCTCGGGGCACCTGAATTTCTACTGAAGACAACCAGAGGAATCAAATGTCACCACTGGGACCTCAAAAAACCAAGCAGACAATAAAATCAGGATAAGAAATCTGAGGATAAAATAAAGAAAGACTCAGAGATGCAAGAAATGTGACACAGGAGGACCAGAGGTATGCTCTTGGAGCAGAGCCACGCGGTGTGAGCATGGAAACAGCTGAAGAAGAACATTACCTCTATGCTAGGGAAAGAACAAATCCTCTGGGTGGGTGGAGAACTCCCATGGAAGGCAAAGTACTCTCAATATCTGGAAAGGTCCAGGAAGGAAGTTACTGAGCCAGGAGCGTGCAAGCTGATTATTTTTGCCTAGATATTCCTGGGCAAGCCAAAAGAGTTTGCTTTCCTACACATAGTCCAAACATTGAGCGTTCAGTCCTGAACAGACAAACTGTAACCCAGAAAAAAAGCTGTGCTTCTAATAGTGAAAATAGACATCTTTAGTGTAAGAGCAAAGGCACCCTGCCTATAAGGCCTGACATCTGTGAAAGACAGTCATAGGCAACAATCTTTTGGCCAAAGGAAAGAGTTAGAGCTCATCCAAAAGAAAGTTTAAGGATGGAGAGATTCACCACCGTAGGAATTAAAACGAGCACCCAGCCTAGAGAACTGCACCATGGCTGCGCAACTGCATCTGTTTTAAAATGCTTGAGTAAAATGAGTTATCTGCAACACAAAAATCATTTTAGTTTTGCAGCATCAATAGCTCCACAGTGTGCTTATTCAGCAAAAACATAACAGAAATTACTATTAAAAAGGCAATTTCACTGACAGAATTCTTCTTCCAGGAGAAGATGTAATATACACGTTTAGGTGGTGGTGGTATGTAATTGCTTACAACACATGCAGAAACAATAATTCAGTTTCTGCTATTATCAAGGCAGTCTCTCAACAACTGCAACATTTGCCAGGCCCCATTTAATAAAGTTGGAACACATTTTCTGACACGGCTTCTAGTCACTAATAAATGGGGAATCCAGTATGTAAATGTTTTACGATCTATTTCTTGAAATATTTCCTTTGATCTCAACCTGAAATTATGAAGACAGTGAGTAAAAAGAGAAGAGGCATTTGAATTGCTACGTTTTACTATAAGTTTTTTAAACCAGGAAGTTCCTGACAGAACCAGGGTACATCACATCTTTTGCATGACCGGTTTATGGAGTCCTTTTGGTTAATCCAGTATTACCGCTGTGTCA
>JAOXJM010000019.1:73486024-73497353 GCA_026413425.1 Tringa solitaria
CGCTGTGTCAAAAAAAATGCCTATTTGTTAAGAACAAAGATACTACTACAGACACATGTATCAACTGAGCCATAGCTTGAAACAATAAACCCAGAGATTTACCAGGATAAGCATCCTAATGCCTATACATGCCCTCAGCCTCTTAAACAGGCTGCCGATTTATAACAGCTGGAGCACCTCTGGAGTTCATCTCACTTCAACAAAAGCTGAAGGGAAAAATCAAGGGAAGGGAAAAAAGAAAAAAATGAAGGACAAAACCCCCCACAAACAAAAACAACCCCACCCCAAAACCACCAAGCAAAAACGAGACTACATATATTAGCAAGAACTTGTCACAAATCTGTAGGCACACGTGGCTGAGATTTAATTCACAGTGTCAAAATCATCAGAGCCCAAATTATTAGCTCTTTCAGCTCCTGCTCTCTTTTAACATATTTTTAAGGCACATAACAAAAACAGAGGTTTTAACCGTTGTTCAAACCTAGGCTCGACACTAATAATGTTAATTGGGCCATTTCCAGATAATGCTATTAACAAATCATCCTCTGCTCTTTCTGCCTGCACTGTTTTTGAACCGGTGGGGGCCTGAGTTACACAAAATCCCACCCCTTGAGAACAGGAGACGGGAACCTCGTTAACATCAATCCCCTGTGGCTCACAAGAATGAAATAGCTGGGGTAGCTCAAGTGCATTGTTACGCCGCATACTGTCATTCAACTACCTATTTATTTATTTATTTATTTTAAAGATTGATTTATTTTGCATTTTGGGTAGCTGACGATTTAGGAAGACAGTGCAAAATACACATATCAAAGTGATGATTTTTTCTCTTTTATTTATTTTGAAGTTTTTAACTCACAGGCTGCTCAACAGTAAATGCACCGTTTGTTAGGGCTGTGTAATCCACAGAAATGTGGAGCAACCCAAAGTGTCATTGACAAATGCTCTGAAGAGTGAGGTACAGTTGAAGGAGTTCTTCCGGAAGGACGTGAAGGTTTCTGCCAACGGTGGGATTTAAATACAGAGCTAAACATAGCTATTTAATTTTTAAAAATCTTCTAGAAAAACTCAGCTCTGCTACCATTTTATCTGCAGAGATATCTAAGTGCTATCGCAGCCTCTTTTCTTAAAACAAAGGTTGTAGCTGTTTAACCTTCCTTTTTTTTCCCAGAAGTGGCATTTTTTCACAGCTCTGTAGTTCAGTGCTCAGACTGCAGTTTCTCTTGGTACAGCTCCAAAAGCCAGGCATTCCCAGCAGAACTCCACTAGACAAACACTTGTACTCAGGATTGAGCTTCATGGGAAGTTGGTGGTGACCACCATTCTCCTCAAATAACTGCTGGGGCTGTCAAATTCCCGCTCTTCCTTTAAAAACTGCCTGTAAGCACGGTGAATGACCTGGTAAATACATGACCATGCATGAAGTTTTCTTCCATGGGAATCTTGCTCCAGAGATGGACTGGACTGCACAGTCCTCCAACTTCACCTTGTAGCATAAGATGGTGGTACGGGAGAAGCACGCTTAATGCAAGGACAGTATTTACAAATACAGTGTATAGTTACAGCCTCTAATAATGCTTCCAGAATGCTGAAGCATCATAGCATCAAAGATTACTTTGGCCATGGTGACTGAGCTACCTCATCCCTTCCTTTCAACCTCATCCCTTCCAAAAAACCACAATGATTCCACCAACTGTATCTGTTCAACCATTTGTTCTTTTGTTCTATCCTCTCATCCATCTAGAAATATCACTATAAACCCTCAGAGAGCGATTTCTTCTGAAAGGTACTGGGAAAAAAGAATTCAGCCTAAAACAGGCCTTGGATGGACAATTCAGCTGGAACTGATGACCAGCTGAAGTTTAAGAAAATTTTAGGTAACTAAAAACTATGGATTCCACTTCATAAAATTACACATACAAACCTGAAGAAATGTATATTTCTTACACATAAGAAAACTGAAAGTTATATTTGTTTCTGTATTTTAGCGGTAATAGAAAAATGTACATTTACTAAGTATAAAGATTCTACAACTACCATGATGGGACAAGAAGACATCTAGTACACAGTAAAGCATTAAAAACCTATTAAAGCCCTCTTTTGAAATCGCCCTCTTGCATACTTCTTCAATATCATTTTCTTGTGGCACTTTGGAAACTGCATATAAGGCAATGTCAACTTTACCAGGGAAATTTATTTTTTCCATAACTAATAATTTTCTGTCATTCATTCTGGTCTTCTAAGCAACCAAGCAGGCTAAGAAAGGTATTTTTAAAAAATAATGAAAGCTTACTTCCTTGCGCTATTTAAGAAACATGATTTAGAGAACAGAAGTTTCAACAAAATCATCCACTTATTCTGGTACTACAAAAAAGAATTAACAAATCCGATTTTCTTCCAGGAAAATTCTGCAAATTATCAGGAAAGACAGCAGGGATGTAAAGCAACTCCCTTTTTTCCTATTAAAAGGAAAGAGCAATTTTCCCTCTGTGTCTGACTGTTGAAAAGGCACGGGATCAAACCTCAAACTTGAGAGAGCAGGGATAAGCTTTGATAAGCCTGGGCTGAAAATTCATGGGGGTACAGAGAATGAATCACATTAACTATCCAAGAATTAATAGTACTCAAGCTAGCTACTAGAAATAGCCAAGTGCCAAGAGACCACCACCACCAAGCATCAAGGAAGTCCACCAACAAAGGGAATATAGAAACTTGGACACCAACAGATCCATAATTTCCTTCTTAATGCTGGAGGAAAAACGTTCCTGAAGACAGAGAGAGGAAGACTTCTTTCTCTCCAGCATCAAGGAGGACAGAATATCCCACAGGCACTCAAGGGATGTCCATCACACAGTGTGAGAAAGAACAGTTGGTAGGAGACTGTTTATTTTTAATTTTGTTTATCTTTCAAGGGAGGAGGGCAGTTACTGGAAATGTTAAATTAAACTATCCAACTAGCAGAAAGTAAACTATCTCAATGATTGAAAGCCAAGACAGCAGCTGGATCTGACTTAGGAGCGGTGGGAGCTATACTCCCATGAACCACGAGTCCCCAATCCACCACACATCCTCCATGTAACAACGGGAAAAACGCAGCTGAAGCAAGAAAAATAAAGCAACTGGCAATGGGACTCAGAAAACACCATGTTGCTGTACACAGAATAATGTAAAATCATGAAAACAGTGGGAAAATAAGCAAAATATTATAAATGAACTGCTAGGACTGAATAAAAAAGCTTTCTGAAGTGATGCATGAGAGTTGTCCCTATGTCTTCAACACAGTTTTGTCTTTATAAACAGAAATCTGGGGCTTTTCTTCACAACAGAGGGAATCGGAAGAGGGTTTCTTTGCGCATGGCCATTCAGGGAAAAATAACAAGACAGACCCACTGACTTCAGACTGTTTCCTATGATCCTGATACTGCAAACGCATATGTGACTTTAATGAGAGCATTCACACACACAGTGCTACTCAACCATGAAATTGTTTGCCAGATTAGGGCCAAAGACCCTGATCCCCACCGTCAGATCTGTACAGGCAGATCACAACATCCGTGTAGATCTGTGATAAAGTCAATGAGGTCATGCTCCACAGGGATTCAAGTGTCTGCCTTTACAAATCTCACTGCAAATCTTACTCATGTAAAATTGATTTATGAAGTGTAACATCATGCTCCACTATGCGCACATATGCTATCTGTATACTTTTTGCCCTCTCTCTCAAAACAGAGAAGATACTAAAATTCACCTGATGGATTACATTCCCTTAACTACCTTACAGTTAAGAACACTGTATATTTCATGGGCTAAAATTTCAGTTTTTTAATACATTTATGGAAATCAGATCTGAAAGCAGAACCAGAAAATGTCTTCCAGATTCTCTATGGCTCAGAACATAGTATTTATCACATACCTTATAATAACCTTTGTCTTCCTCTATCTATGTCAGAGTAAACCAGACAGGTCAGGCACCTCTTCTGGTGTGGATTATGCAGAATACTAGTTTCTTGGCATGGTAAATTAGCCTCTGATGGGTTACAGACCTTTGTATTTGAGTTTTGTTATAGGTATCCTTGCTAACTGGCGTAAATCTAGTTTGTGGATGTTACTGTGATAGCACTATGGAGATGTCCACTTAAGGAGGGCTCACAATGAAACAGCCTACAATGGCAGAGTGCAAAGCAGATTTTCACATTAAGTCACGGATAATTTTGATTCTCCTTGATTACACCGCAATCTCGATTTTTCTCTAGGCACCTCTCTCATGCATGCACGTATGTTTTTTTTCTGCAATACTATACATGGGAATTAAATGCTTTATTTGTATACATTCCTGGTTGACATATTTTCAGTGGCTAAGTTAACATGTTTAGAATGCAAAGATTTCAAAACAAGATTTCAAAACCTCATCTGCAGAACAGATACTTTAATACAGAGACCTGCACAACATTTCTGCTCACGTAAAACGTTCTGTGCAAGCTCAAGAATCCATGTTAGCACAATTGCTTGTAATATTAAGGCATTAATTTGGTAGAAAATTCAAAAAGACTATTATCTGTTCCCTGTGACTCGTGTTATATAATGTGCATTTCATATTTAGTGCAATGTTTGGATGTGACAGTTCTAGTCAGCCATGGATATCCATCGTCCCTCAAGAGGCTTGCCTGCCTTTCCTCCTCATTACTTCATTTTTCACCACCTCTCATAAGGCATTTGTTGTTCAGCTGTTCTTATTAAGAGCTGCATGTCTCCCGCAATTTGCGATCTTCAGGATTCATCTTTCATCATATTAGAGAGCAGATGGAAGTTATAAGTCCTTGGTTTTTCCAGGCATGTGTTAAGCAAGTCTGAAATGAGTCACTTAGACGTATTAACAGAGCAGTGGAGCTTGTTACAGAATCAGTATTTGGCATATTGCGCAGAAAAAGGACTCTCACTTTCACTTTTACTTTTTATGAGGCTAAAGAAGAACACATTCAGGCAAAGTGCCTCAAATCTAGCCAAATACTGCTATCAGAAAAAGAAAAATGCTTTACATCACTGTAGTACTGGCTTGCACTGAATTCTTCTGCAGGAGATGAACGTATCGCTACACACAGATGCACAGATGGGGCCACACACCTTTGCGAGCCCTCAAAATACGCTCTCCTAATTAGTGCAAAGAGAAATCTCACTAGCTAAATTGGAACTGCTAAATGCAAACATTTAATAGAAGGCTACCTAAATCATTTAGCATTATAAACATCAGATGAAATCCTGACATGGAGAATAAGGCATCAGAAGAAAGAATATCGAGGGGGAGGAAGAGTATGCAGGGGAAGTGGGTTGTTGTGAGGCTTTAATCCAACATTTGCTCTCTATTGATCAAATGTTTGTTCAGTACTTTATTGATGTAAAGCATTACGCACAATCAGTGTTAAATATTCATGTCAGAAGGTCTTTAACTATAAATTCAGAGCATTTGTTAGTCAATTTAATATTCCCCGATGTTACTAAGCTACAACTTAACCTCCTTTAATAACTTTCTGGAGTGCTGTAAAAACAAACTGCGTAAACTACGCAATGAATGAGTGTATTCATGAATAAGTGATCTGTATGTCAACAGTGGTAAATATAATGTTTTTACACACAACTTGTGAACCAAAAGTTTAGAAACAGGACATTTCTCAATGCATGCAACTTAAACTCACACGGTTTACACTTTTATGCATTAAATAACTAAACTGCATGTCATGAAACGTGTAGATGCATAAGAAATGCTATCATTTGTAAAATAAAAAATATCCTCTCTCCATTGACACCTTAATTTTGAGTTCACTCCAAATCATGAAGCTTAAAACTTAAGATGCAATACAGCTTCTGCTGTGGTAGCATAAATAACCTATTATATCAAATGAAAAAAATTCAAATTCAAATCAGCAGAGTTCTATTCCAAATACATCAGGAGCGTTGCATGAAATTTTACACTAAGATACATTTACCAACATCACTCTGAGAAATGGTTGGAATTAACAATTGTTCATCAGGACAACCAAGCAGGAAAAAATACCTGGAGTATCCTGGAATTTCCATTGAACTGGTCAAAAGTTTTCAGTAGAGCCTTCTTCCAGGCAATAACACATACCATAACTTTAGCACAGAAGTGCCTTGGTTTTATTTTAATCATAAAGAAAGCCCCAGACTTCAGAACCCAAAGAAGTGAACCCACGGAGATATCTATTATGGACAAAAGCATCTAGTAATTTAACAGTGCATCTACCAATATTAAAAAAAAAAAAATCTTACAACCAGATTTTACCTGTATACTGGAAAAACTAAATTAACTCCAGAAGGCTGGAAAGCAGCCTGAACATTCCAGCCACTTCCCTTTGTCTTTTGACCTCTGCTTCATCCTATGCACTCCACATTTTCTCTTAAACCACTGACATCTCCCTTAACTTGCTGAATCCTTACATACTCCCCCTTTCCTCCAAGCCATAGAAAACAAAGTTTTGTCCCATTTCATAAATTTGGCATGGTTTTACATGTAGTGTATATAAATCGTTGTAGTGCTCTATTCCGAATAAAGACTATTTTCGCACAGAACATTCCCGGAAAGCCTCCCCTCATTAGAAAGGCTGTTATCTCCTATTGTTTTCAATGAAAATGAAGCGTAAAACAGTTCTTAGGAAAGAGGCACTCTTTCAACATGTCCACTGCCTCCCTCTGGGAACCATGAAAAAGGAGCTAAACTGCCTTCAGGGGAGATGGTGGTTCCTTACACTGTCAGAGGCTTACACTTAACTCAAACTAATTAACCATTTTACTTCTAAATTCTGAGAAAATTAAATCTCCACTCGAAGGAAAAGCGTTGAAATTTTGGGGAGGAAATGTTGCTTTTTCTCTGAAACTAATGGCTTTGTCCTCACATTAAAAGAGAAGCACAGCACAAATTTACCTATGAAATTACCTCTGTAAAGAGACACAATTATGTGGACTGTAAGAAATAACACATTTCTGTATCAGATCTTAAAATTAACATTTGTGACACAGAGTGGTTCAAATCTAACCATTATATTATGCAATAATTTATGGGAAGGAACGATGAAGGAGGATGGTAGGTGAAGAATGAGCACATCTTCCTTCTTCATAGACATGTGAGAATTTAATTCTCTTCAGGGTTTTCTCAACAGGAAGCAAAAAGAAAATAAACCTGTGTTTTCCTGCAAAAGGGGTCTCTACAATCCAAGGAAAGTACCAATTTCTCAACTGTGAAGAACAGTTGAGGAAACAAAACCAGTTTCATAGTCTTGCAGATAACAATGCAACATTTTGAGATACACCTATTTATAAGTGGACCAAATCCTGACACAAGTCAATGCAGTTTTGCAGAAAGCGATGCCTACTTTGACTGGGGTCTGGAGCGTGCTTTTAATTAATCCTTTCCACACAATTGCATTAGGGAACATCTACTAAGCAATAAAATTAAGGAGCTGGAGAGACTAAAAAAGTTGAGCTTGCCTGTGTACAATCCTGCCAGGACCATTGTACAAAACTCTCAAATTGTGAACCACACTGTCCTCCCCAAACCTTCCAGTAAGTGCTGTCCTCCCAGGAAGACATTCACCTCATTTGATACTAGGTGAATCCGCAACCTAATATTTGCAGATCCTACGCAACCGACAACTGAAGGAAGATAAGAATTCTAAACATTTATCACATTTTTCAGTTTACAGCTTTTTGGTTGCACATATGAGAAAGCAAGGACTTACCACCTTGTGAGACATTAACAGAGACAGGGTATTCTGCATGAAATACAATTTATTAATTGTTCATTTTATTTTTCTAATAGACCAGTGCAATCTTTAACCATATGGATTTACTTGATGTGTTCAGATATGGAATTTCAAAGCAAATGCCAGACTTCCTTAGACTCCTTCTAGCTTTCATATCAAAGAATACATTTCTCTATACATATACCTGAACACCGGGAAGTGATACATGATCTCTGCGGAATGAAAAGAGCAGTAAAGAAAGGCATTTCATTCATACTTAAAAATTAATGCTATTTACACAAAAAGAATAGGATGTTGTTTTTACAATGACTGTATGGAAGGAGATGATCTTAATTTCTATATTACTTATGAAAAGAACGCTATGGCCATTTAAAATAAGTTTTTTCTAGTTTTAAGAAATAACCTGTTCTCCAGGTGGACACAGGTAGTTACCTCCATAGTAGAAAGAATCACTTGTCTGAAGAACATACACTGAAGGTGAAATTACAAATACAGTGATGACCAGCAAACATGCAAATGACTCTCCACAAGTTTGCAGAACTCATGTAAGAAATTAATAGGCAACTCAGACCAGAAGCATTGCTCTTGGTGCAATAGTCCTTGATCATTACTGAGCAAAGCAGGCCATGCACAAGCTATGCAGGGTATCACACGTACTCCTCAGTGAAAGGAAATCATGGCCACCCACAGAATTGTGCCTGGGAACCTCTGCTTTTATCAACAGCCCATGTGACCATGGAGAACCTCAGAAACAGAGAATAAAGCAATGGAGAGAAGTTCTCCTGAGTATGCAGGAGGACTACCAATTGCTTAGAGATATGAAATTTGTTGATCCCATTCATGGACTCCTGCATTTCATGATCCCGAGCAATACAATCTGGCATTCGTCCCATGAGTGAGACTGAATTCAGCATTTTTTAGATTATCTCTGATTCCTGTCCCCTCCTTCCTCGGTACTTGTCATCTCTTGCTCTTGCACACTTGGGAATGATACAGAATTGTTTTGATTTTTACTTTAAGAAGAAGGAGTTAACATGCATTCTCCACAGAAACAAACAGCTGGAAACCAGAACTAGAATACAATTTTTGGCAAGAAACCTGGGAGGACCTAGAAGCACAAGCTGCCCTAGCTACGCTGCCTGCAGATGATCACAGTAGCAAGAGCTAGGGAAGGCAAGAAAATCAAGAGCCAAAACAAGTTCTTCCACCCCTGATAGACAAAAGACAGTGAAGGAGATCCTGTGTTAGACTGCCAGGAGAAGACTGTGACTGCTATTAAGTATGAACTCAAACCACCCAGGGAATACAAAAAGAAAATACATTTTCAAAAATTATCCTGAAATAGAGTAAGCTTCCAGGTGTTCAGATCAACAAAAATCTGCACCTAAAAGACAGTTCTGTGTGGGTTTTAGAAGTAAAAAAGGTAGCTTGATGAAACTAAAGAAAAAGAGTCCTTGTTGCAGAATGCAGTTTCACCGTGCTACAGGGACATACGGCTTGAGATTTATGGTCACAAACATTTCATGATGCCTTCAGAGACCATCCTCCCACAGGCTTTCATGATAAACTTCAGCCCAAAAAAGATGTAAAAATGTTCTTAAGTCCTCAAATTCCAAGTACTGCTGAGTACTGGGGCATTTAGAGCAGGCAAGTGCCTTAGTTCTGCTGAAGGGTCCAAAGAAAATAGTGGTAATCATTCTTTCCCATAAAATACAGCAAAAAATGCAGAAACCCAACTTGTTGTTATGAGAGACTCACAAAGAGATTGATCAGCCATCTCAAATGTCCAAACACTATGTCCAATAACTTCTATAAAAAACTGATTTATATCACTATGACCTTTAAAAGGAATAATCCGGACAGACCTGATTATAGCATAGTCTTCAATATACCGTATAACCTTTATGTAAAGCTAACCTCCCTGTCACACAGCTCACTATTAAAACGTGCTAACAAGTCAGGTGGAAATGTGATACCAGCTTATGAGACTGTGCAGTCTCCGGGGCAATGAATGTGTCTTTTTTCTTACCCTGTAAATTACCTGGCATTCTTTTGGGAGCCATAAAAACAAACAAGAGACTCTTAGTCATACTAAAAGTGATCTTTCAAAGAGCTCTCGAGAAGACACTAATAAAATCTTACCTGGAAAATAATCAAGATTTTACTACAGCTGCTTGTGAAAATTAATAGATCCCTCTTTGCACCAAGACCACATGGAAGAACTTCCATTGTAAGGAGGGTGAGAAAGGCACAGGAACATCTGGACCGTAGAAAGATCTTAACTTATGCACAGAAATTATTGTGCAAGAAAGGACTTTTCAGTTACCACCCCTCCAAACCCAGCATCCAGAGACGTGAATGAATGGCCAGGCCTGAGGAAGAGAAGAATGGTCAATTGTGGCAGTCAGAAGTTCATAGGTAAGGGTGCTGCTAAAAATCCATTCATCTCCTAGGAATCACCAGGTTTATATTTTATTTCCCCTTTTGACCCAGTAGGTTTTCAGCTTGAAAAGAAGACAGGAACAAGATGGGTGTTAAAACCTGCTTCTCTCAACAGAAGATCTCAGTTCAAACCCAGAGAAGCGAGATCCTAACTAGAGAGATGAAAAGATCTCCTTAGGACACTGTGAAGAAAGAAAAACCCATTCTACAATAAAGACTAAATTTTGTCTCAGATCACCCATGTAAATGATTTTTCTCAAGACTTCAAAGCACAAAGAAGTTTTCCTCCAGGAAAAGTAATAGGTACCTAGAAAAGAAACATGGGGGCTTTTCTGTTTCAAATGAGTGCCCCTACCGAAACACCTGCAATATTAATAGGCTAGGTGAGCGAGCACGAGTTTTATTTCCTGAGTTACCTGAAATATAAACAATTTCTAATTCTAAATTATTTATGTTAAAAACTTCAAGGCCAGAACTTATCTCCCTGATTCAGTACATGCACTTTCATGACATGCTTCTGTCTTTTCAAGCCTAAAATATATTACATAAATGTACCTAATGAGTTCAGAACCTTGTTCACTCAGAAGAAAACATTTCCAATTGCAAATCTCAATAGAAAATAAAAATAGAATCAAAATAGAATCCCTTTTATATAAGATGGAGGAGCTGCAAATACTTAACCTCAGGACGACCATAGAAAATCTTCTTTTTAAAGCTAGAATAGGCCTTTGCTTTTCTATTTATTGGATTTTTAGTAAGATGAGCATCGTTAGTACTGCAAGCAGTTACAGCCTCCACCTTGAGAGTCACTTCATGTTCCTGCTGTCAGACATGAAAGATTCTTCTCCCCTCTCTAGCTCGATAAAAATCAGAAGTTGTATTAGTACAATCCGAACACAATGAAATAGTACTTCGAAACACTTTCTCTGCAGAATGGGGATACTACTATATAAAGAAACCTGTACACAGGTATGTATCAGAAATTTAAATAATAGTTACCAAAACCAAAAGAATTTCGGTTTACTGCTGCTTTACACAAACAGTCAAGAACAGATTCAGTGGCACAGACTGGTACCCACACACAGGTTAAGACTCAGTTTGCCTAATTAGGC
>JAOXJM010000019.1:73497382-73517720 GCA_026413425.1 Tringa solitaria
AGCCCTATAGACAGTTGAAGAGGCTCAGGCTAGTCTTCTCAGCCATGTATAATGCAGATGCACAAAGTCCAGCTGCATATATTTCATTGTATTAAACGACACACACAGAGCATGATGAAATCTTATGGCAAAGTAAATAATGAAATAAATCTCATCTCTCAAAAAAGCATTGTCCGAGAAGGAGGGGGGACGAAATCACACGGCATTATTTTTGCAACTGCAGTTAAGATACAGTAAAACTTCAAGTACTCTTAAAAAACCCAAATCTTTCTATATGTATTCATTTTATGAGTCAACCCATGTGTGTTGCAGACTGACTTGCGACTATGCTGACTGAGGCAGCAATATTTCACAAATCATTAAGTCATCTGCAAGTGCTTTCCTCCTCCATCAAACATCCTTAAACCTTTCTTGCTTTACAAAAGCAAAGACAGAGAAGATATTGGTTCAGCTAGTTCTGCCTAGTTAGTGTTAAACATGACATGTACGGTGTAACCAGATCACTCACAGCTTCTGCAAGAATGATTTTTCTTAGGTCACGTAGAACACATACCTAATAAAACATTCTGAATTGCTAGTATGAATTAATAAACAAGCCTTCTTTCCTTATTGTACTTGACAATTCTGGTTTCCAGATATGACAGTACAGCTATTACTTGACCTGCAATTTAACAGTAGGGTTTTGATTCACCAGACCCCTCAGCCTGATGGAGAAGACAGAATCCAGTGACTGGTTCTCTGATGGTCTTCAATGACAATGGAAATTTGACCCCTCTGGAGTCAACAGCAAAACACTACCTCGGTCAGGATTTCACTTAATAAATGTTCATCTTGCTCTGTTGTGAAATATGCTTGGCTGTATTTTATAACGATTTGTCATGTTCTTTAATATGAGTATACAATACACTCATGAAATATTAAATACATGTAAGATTTCAAAAGTATGCACTTACGATGCAGACTGTCTTACTAAGCAAAAAGCACATGATGCTAAGGAACACCATGAGTCTTGCTAGATATTCGACAAGTTTATCTCAACTGTGACAAAAATAATGCAGAAGCTAGCTTTTTCCTGTCACCTGAAAGATCAGAAGAGAATGGGTTTTAGAAACATCTGGTGAATTGATTTCTAAAATAAACCAATTTATTTCTAAAATAAGCATTAATCCTGTCTTAACATAGATTGATACCATGCATACCATAATTTTATTTTTCCTTTATCAAACATCATTTTATAAAGTAACTTAAAACATTCAGATAACCACAAAATTCTATCACACACAGAACTCGTTTGAGTTCTCTACTGTGCTCTGGTGAGACCCCACCTGGAATACTGTGTCCAGCTTTAGGGGCCCCAGCATAAGGACCTGTTGGAGCGGGTCCAGAGAAGGCCACAGAGATGCTGCGAGTGCTGGAGGTCCTCTGCTGTGAGGACAGGCTGAGAGAGTTGGGGTTGTTCAGCCTGGAGAAGAGAAGGCTCCAGGGAGACCTTACAGTGCCCTTCCAGGACTTAAAGAGTGTAGTGATAGGACAAGGGGTAATGGTTTTAAACTGAAAGATGGGAGATTTAAATTAGATATTGGGAAGAAATTATTTACCATGAGGGTGGTGAGACACTGGCACTGGTTGCGCAGAGAAGTTATGGATGTCCCACCCCTGGAAGGGCCAGGTTATATGAGGCTTTGAGCAACCTGGTCTAGTGAGAGGTGTCCCTGCCCATGGAAGGGGGTTGGAACCAGAAAATCTTTAAGATCCCTTCCAACCCAAACCATTCTATTATTCTATTTTCTCAGGTTTTTTTTAATTATGACAATACACACCCCAATGCAGACAGAACTGAGCAATAAGGCCATGTAATATTCCAAGACCTGTAGAAAGTGGAAACACTAAAAGGGTAATTCTAAGACAATATTTTTAAATTTTACACTCTTTTGATTCACCTACTCAAATTCCTAGTACACCTCAAAATTTAGATTCAAGAGTGAATTTACTGACCAGTGAAACTCTCATGACTTGGAAGAATTGTGGACTCCCACTCCACTCCTTTTTGGATTTCCACGTACTTTTTCATTGAAAAGTTCCTCTCACTGATCATTTCATTTCAAAGCTATTTCAGAACAATATTTACAGGTTTCAGATTTTTGGCTTTTCTTAATACACATTGATTTTGAGAGCTCAGTTTCCCCCACTGAAGTCAACTGTCATAATGTGGATGCTGATCTCCACAAATGTAATTCACTAATGTCATTCCCTGCAGTCATGAAGCATTCCTGTAAAATTACTACTCCTTCAGTGGGGAATTAAACCTTGCTCTAGTAACAAGGATTCAAAACAACATCAAAATATTGTATTTTTCCAACAATTGTATATTTAAAACAGAATAGCGAAAAAAGATTGCAGCAATTGCATTTTGCAAGAGTTACTTCATTTTTATTTGAGGAATATGCTTTACCAAGTTGGTTTACCTTAACATCTCTGTGGGTGGAAAACTTCCTTACAACTTTGCTCCCCTCTCTGACATTTTTTTTTCCCTCATTAATTATGACTAGTGATCAATGTAGCCTGGACACGACTGTGCAAAATTGTGCAAACTCTGTTACCAGTGAGTCTAATAATCCAACCACCAAGAATAGGGTATTAAAGTGGCATTGGTCGATAATTAAAATGGGCTGAACAAATCTGTGTTGATGATGCATTTACAACCTAAGCCATTGTTAACTACAAAGAAGGCAAGATCACTGTTGGCTCACATACTGTAGGACGCCAGGCCATTATCAAATTATAGAAAATGGTCACTTATCAGATTCCTTTACGTTTTTCAAATTCGTGTTTGTAAGACATTGACTATGGCAGTCTAATTTTAATTTTATCTGAAGAAATATTTTTCTAGTCAGTATTTCTAAGACAGACCTGGAAAGCACTCAAGGAAAGAGGATTCAGAGTTGTACTGTGAGAGAGTTATATCCCTCTTTAGAGTCTATCAATGGCCCAAAGGAACAATAAACGCAGAGTGGTCAACCTCCTAAGGATTTCGTCAGTAATAATGAAAACACCAGATGGAAAGGAGCTGACATAGTAGAAGGAACTCAAATTCTGGAGAGCTCCATTTACATAATGAGAATGAAGAAAATGGAATGAAACTGTTGCAATGTTTTGGAACTTGATTTCTAGAATATTTATTATTATTATTATTCCTTGCAGGGAAAACACCATCAGACTCCCTGCTGTGTTTTGAATTAAGTCTCAAAGGCACCAAAATTTGCGTAATACTTTTGCCCTTTATTCCTCCCATTCTCTTGGACCAAATGATTGTGCATTTAACTTGTTCTGTGATGCTTAACTGTTTATTATGCTGATGAAAAATACCTACTTCAGGATACAAATCCCCCTGAAGAATGAACCACCACACTGTAAGTCAGTATGGTCCTGACAGAAGCCTGGTGATCAATTCCATCAACTGAACAGGCTTTAGCACTGGCAGAGTATGGATACTTGCACAGGACCTATCTGTGCTTCCTTCTGTCCCGCGCCTTTGTGACCAGCCTGATGTGTCCATGCCAGAGGGGACAGAAGGACATTCTTCATTCTGCATTAACACAGGGGACAGCACTTTGATGTATGTCCAGGAGTCTTCCATAATCAGAGAATTAGGAAGTCCTAATTATAAGGCATCCCCAGAAAACTGAGAGTTATGTATGTTGGACACCTGCATTTTTGAGCCAGTGTAGTGTAGAAATACTTATCTATCACATTTATACATACAATTAATGAAAGTGTAGTAAAGACACACAAAACTTACATAGTCATGAAAGGCTTTCGCTTCACTTGAATGTTCACATGTTTCTCGTCTTTCTGGAGCTGCACAGTAGAGATCCCAAAACACACTGCAAGTTAAGAAGTTACAGAGATGGTAAGAAAATCATTGTAATACTCGTGTAGATTTTATGATGTACGTACACCACACAAGCATGTTCATACACAGAAAACAGATATATCACTTCCTTGCCAAGGGATGAAAACACTTGCTTCTATGAAAGAATTTAGCTTTGTAAAACATCTACGAAGAATCCAGTTCTGCTATCCGATTCTCCAAGGAAAGCAGTGCTGTATTCCTTTAATAAACAATAGTACAAACCAAGAAACTAGCCTAATATACAAGATTTAAGGGTTTAAAGTATATTACAGCAGCTCTGCATTTAACCTCATCCCTCTGGCAACTACTGCAATTAACTTCCATGAAGCATGGGAAGGGACAGATTTGTAATAACATAAAAAGGAAAGAAACTGGAGAGAAAACTGGGAGTTCTTCCAACGTCCAGTACTGTGCTTCAAACAAAAGTTGCCAGAGAAACAGGTGTACGGACAAGAGTAGGATACAGATGAGTATGTTCTTGGGTTATAAAGAGTGAGAGGAAATTATGGTACTCCCATCAGTCTTCCTCACCAACCAACTTAAATAGAGTTATGCACAAATCAGTTCTGACACAAAGTTTCTGGAATGAAATTATGTGTATGCTAGAACAATTTAAAGAATAAGATTTGTTAAAAGTTTAATAGTGTTTCTTTATTGTTTTAGACTTAATCCTCTGTAACTTAGTCCAGCACCATAATAAGGAATTGTGGAAAATTGGAGCACTCCGCTGTAGACAATCAAAATTAAGGATAACACAGACATCTCATAAGGAACACATTCTCCTTGCCAGGTTTCCATCACATAGCTAAAAGTGATGAAAGGAAAATCAAAGAAGAATACACCACCTTCCATGCAGCTGCACGCATCGGTCAGGCTTGAATGGGACCACTTTAAAACTTGTAAATTCTTGTACTCCTGACAGTTGGACATACTCTCTGTATTTTGTATTCTTTCAAGCACAAGCATATTGGATACATTCAAATCATGTGACAGCTAATAAATAGCATGTGACAACTAATAAGCAGCATGGCTAAATAGCAGTGACTATGAGCTCTCTTTTCTCCTTGGGAATTCTACACAGACACGTGTCTCTGCATACCAGTATATATAAGCAAACAATACCATGCATAAAAAATTACAAGTCAACCCCATCTCCATCCGTATTATGAGCTGAGAGAAACTGCGCAAACGCAGACACTGCAGCACCAGGCCCATGCTAATGCACACTGCTTCACAAAAAGGCTGGTAGCTTGAGTTCAGCTAATTACTTTCATATGCTCTTCCCGTGACTAGAATGTGGACTGAACACTGATGAAGCTCACATCTATATGCAGTCTCTCCATATACTATTTTTTTTCACATGTAGCTACTTAGTGTATGTAGAATGATCTGTTAAATGCACAATTTACTGGAATGTGGTGAAGAAGGAAATGCGGGTCGTCTTCTTTCAAAGATGCTTTCTTATTAATTCACTATACAATCTTTCTTTTCCTGTATCTAATATCTGTATCTTTTTATACATCTAATTTTCTATTCTTTGGTCTCTTAACAATAAAATGGTTCTTGATCCTCACCTTCACATTCTTTTTACAATGTTCACCTGAATTTCTTGCCTCCAGCTGCTGGAACTAGCAATCAACATATTGCAGAAGTCAGAGGAAAAGAAAATTGATACTTACCACCACCAGGAATGCAAGAATCCTGGGGGCTCCCCCAGTGTGATGTTTTTTTCCCATCTTATCTAAAACAAAACAAGGAAAACTGAGGTGTACATTTTTGTGATCATTGTGACCAAAAAGCATTACGTAATTCATGTGGATAGCAAAAAGAAAAAGAAGAAAAGATTCCGTAGTTATGAAAGACTTTATCATCACCAATCTGTATGGCCATATTGCTCACTTTATTACATTTATTAATATAGCTGATACTTAAGCTTTTCTTATTCTAGGAAAACATATTTTAGAATATTATTTTTAAATTCTGAATACAATTTTATTAACGACATATTTTGTATTACCTCACCACTGAGACGTGCATTATTTTAAGGTCAAAAATGAATGGCTCCCCAAAATAACTGTTAAAAAGTCCCCTTAAAATGCTCTAAAAGATTTTCCAATTTGCACTAAGGAAGACATAGAAGACACAGAACTAATGTTACTGATTCAGCAGGTGGCAGTCTTCCCTCCGCATCCAAAGCAAGTCAGTGTTTTATAATCCTCAAGGAGTGCTTTGCTGCTAGAGGTAAATGTGGCAAATACAAGCAGCACCAGAGTTATAACCCCGTTTCCCACCACTCAATGCAAGTGGAAAGCTAGTTTAGTTTGTTTTCTCTGCACTGGCAACCTGTCCTGAACAGAGGTATACCGACTATGACTTCTCTCCCACCTAGGACGCGCTATTTGTTTAACACCATTTTCAAAGACAATGCAGTTTAGTAACTCTTAGTCTTGCCTTCACACTTTTCTTGTTGATCAGCAAACCCATTAGATAACACACAGTGACTTTCTTCTGTAGCTCTGCAATACCTACCAAATGTTGCATCTTAACTATGATCACACAACCATTTTATTAATGCCATAGTTACTAGTTTATCCTTAACTATAAAATTAAATAGTTTGGACTACCATAAAGCTTGTGTAACTGCTGAAGGAGCTCTGTTGGAAACAACTGGAGGTCCTGCAGAAATCCACACAACACCATATAAAGAATGTCTTGTGTTAAAACTGGGTGAAACTAGGGCATTGCATACACTCCAAATTCCTCCAGTTACAACTACACAGAGCAGCATTTCCTGTCCAATTTTGTTAAAAAAAAAATTGATCAAACACAAACCATATTCTGCTCTAGAGACAAAAAGTGGATTATTTTAATGAAATGCTTCAACAGCCTTAATACAAAAGGTATTTAAAGATATGTATATAGGTACATAAAAGCTTACTAAAAAAGGTAGCTCTAGTGTCCTTAATGCAAGAGGAACTGGTAAAACTAGCACTTTCCACAAGATGAAAACTTAGATTCTCAACTCCAACATCCAATTTTTAAGAAATTAAATACATACAAGTTCTGTCAATAGCTTGCAGGAGAAGAATATGTAGTTCAGACACCTAAAAATGTTCTTTGCACTCATATGAAGTAAACTAGCATAATTTTGATAAGTTTTTTGAATACAACTATTAAAAAACAATTTTTACTATTTAGAAATTATTTTAGAAGGTACCCTTGATGGACTATCCCTTCTGCTTGTACAGTGGGCAGAATGAACCAACAGCATGGTGCTTAACCCCACCAACACCATGTAACAGTAGTTAATATATAAAAAGCATCTTTTAAAAAGTTCCTGCTTAAGTGCTGGCAGATAAAAAGAGTAATAAAAGTGAAAAATATATATCTATTTTTATAATTATATTATATATAATATTATTGTATATTATTCATAAAATATATAGCCCCTGGCCATTTTTCCAATTGTATAATGAAACAGCTGTTGAGTTACTTCAGCCCAGTACTTCATGCCATGTCTCCTGAAAGGAAGTAAATTTGTAGATCAAGACACAAGACGTGACAGCCAACAAACTGAAGAGGTCTTTGCTGCCAAGAGATGCAGGAAAATTCTAGATGAGCTCGAGGTCCAACATTTCAGAGATGAAGGCAACAAAGCTTTGAAGGCTGTACTCAACAAGGACTACAGTTCGCCTATCTGAAAGATCAGCAGAGGACTTCTAGACCTTACTGACTCATAGCATCATAGAATCACAGAACAGGTTGGAAGGAACCTTGAAAGATTATCTTGTACAGCCTGTTATGTGAAAGGGAGCCTAGATGAGATTATCTAGCACCCTGTCCAGTTGCATCTTGAAAACCTCCAGTAGTCGGGACTCTACCAGACCCTGAGGAGGTTGTTCCAGTGAATGACTGTTCTCACCATGAAAAAAAAAATAATTCTCCCTCCTATCAAGACGAAACCCCCTCCTGTGCAACTTGCACCCATTGCCCCTTGTCTTCTCCGTGTGGCTCCTCATGAACACAGAGCTTCTGTTCCCTTTGCAGCCACCCTGTAAGTACTGGAACACTGTGATGAGATCTCCCTGAGCCTTCTCTTCCCCCAGGAGAAAAGACCTAACTCCTGCAGTGTTTTCCAGCCCTTTGACTTGTGGATCAGTTCTTTGAAATTTACACTAGACACAATGCATTACAAAATTACAGAAATGCTTAGGACAACCATCCCCTAAGTTATCTAGTAGCAGAGTGGATTCCTTGATAGCCAACTTAAATTTTCCTTTTCCTACTTTTGTTCCATTATTTTTAGTCACATTCCCTGTTAGTCCTTTAAGGAAGAGCTCTTAACTTTGTCATTTATACATATATAGATAACACTGACCACTTAGACCATAACCATGCATGCTTACCTTCTATGCCCCAACGTTAAATTTTAGAGGTACTCTGGACTACCTTTTATTGTTAACAAAATCCACCCAAACTATTTTGACAGATGCAGACTGCCAGAGCAGAGAGGGGCACTGAGCCCAAACAGCCATGCTCTTTAAGGAGGGACCAAACCAGTGCCCCACCTGGTGTCTCCTACACCTGAAGTACTCTCACCATAACCTCACTGTAACAGGGCAGCCGCTTCTCAACAACCATGAGCTAGAAAAGGATAAAATTGTAACTTTCATTACATCATAAATTACCTAGAAGACTGTTGTGGGGTTTTTTTGCACTTCTATCAACTGATATTGTCTTGTTTTGGTCCCATACACCAATACTCACTTTCTAACAAAAACAGATGACTCACATGGGGTACGGAGTTGGGGCTGAGCCCAGGACTTAATGGGCACTACAATATTAAGACCTGTCTACTACTCATTTTAGTTAATTTTCTCCAAGGCTTATTGCTGTACAGTTTTCTCAATCTGAACCTGCCCACCCAAACATAATTTTTCCCGTATTTCTCTGTATCAGTGATAACTGCCTCTAGTTCCAACATAAAACCATTCACAAGTACTGTCACCATAGTATTTACCCTTTAGGACTGCTAATGAATGAGGTAAATAAATAGCTTCGTGTGAAATCTTACAGACACCAACTCTACACATTACTTATCCCGTTCCTGTGTTTACCATCTTTTGGCTAGTATCAGTCTTAATTTGAAAGACTTGATATGTATTCTCAAATTACAGTTGTTCAGACCTGAGAGTTTCCTCTATAACCCAAGATTGAATTAGTTTTAAACATTTCAGGATAGTGTATTGAATGTTTTCTAGAAATCCAAATGTCACACCAGTTACACTCCTGCCAACTGCTCATTTTGCAAATATATCATAAAACCAAAATGAGCAAAATGAATCTTCCACAGTGTATTATTTACAAATGACAGCTTTTTCAGAAAAGCCCAGGTGACACTCTCCATTATTTTCTTGCTTATTTTTCCATTGCTTTACCAAAGAGAAAAAGCAATTGTCAAAAACATACCCTACTATGAACATAAACTGATGCTACCACAACTCTACCCCTTTTCCTTTTCTCTGCTATGTGAATTTTCTACAAACACCACAAAACCCACTCTTGGTTCTCAACCTCCCCTCTCCCACCTCCAAAATGCCATTATCAGTACCGTAACTTTACTAGCTTTTAGAAGAGTATTAGTTAAAGCAGCAAGTTTTCTTAGTACATTATCTTGCCTATTTTTTTTCCTCTCTTCTGTTCGCTTTTCAACTAATATTATCTTAAATGTTCTCATCAAAGAAAGATTAAAACCAATAATAAATCCAAAAAAACTCAGTATGTTGGCACACAGGTATTTTTGTATCCCAGTGTTAACGTAAAATGCCAAGGAGACACAATTTGCTTCAACCTTCAAAAGATGCATACAAAGTCTTTGACAGACTATGAAAAACAGTAACTATGGTATGAAAATAAAAATTCCGTTAGCAGTTGAAACTAAGAAACAGGACCTAAATGGTTGTAGCCATAATTAATTTGCCAGATGAAAAGAAGTGAAGTGGTCAGAAGCATGATAAGAATACAGAGAGATCAGCAGTCCTTAAGAGAATGACAATTGCAAGCGTGTGACAGTAAGATGTAAAATACATGATTACTGTGTATTTTGGAGGGTTACATCACAATTCAGAATTGGAGATACCAAATATAAATTAGAAAGTCATCAAAAAGAGTACCATTAATGCATTCTCTAACATCGACATTTATTACAGAAAATAGATGAATCTTTTCCTGGTGTAGTAGCAAATCGCAGAATGGGGACAATAAATCACAGCAAAAATACTTAAGCAAAGGCACGTTAAATGACATGCCAAACTGGCCTCTGCAGAATCAGAAATTCATGCTGATCAATGTAAACAGAAATTCAAGGTTGTCACTGCTGTTTGTTCTAGACCAATGTATGCATTTACAAGCTGTGTAAGGAAAAAAAAAAAGGATGGGGAAACATACCTCTGACAAAAATGTCTGGGCTGATTTCTGTGCTCCTACATGGAGCAGATACTCATATACGTACAGTGCTAATCTGAAAAATAAACAAAAAAGGACAATATTTAGTATTGTGCATTTGTTTGTTCCTCTTCTTTAGAAACAAAGGATTATCAGAAGTTTGAGCTGCACTCTACCACCTTTAACAAACCACTATATACTGAACATGTAGATTCTATTATCTGTACCAGAACTTTTAAACTAGACATGTAGGTCAATCTGAGCAGAGGTGTTTAAATAGTAGTTAATTAAATATTATTAAGCCCTCAAATTACTTAATGTCAACATTTTAAATGATATTTGGACAAGTGCCCAGTGAGCTACCAATTGACCCACTGATGGTCTGTATTTCCCACTCTATACCGTACTTATTGTAAATATAATACATACATACATCAACATGGATTATTTTTCCAGATCAATTTTTAAAAAAAAAAAACACATGTAATGTGTCAAGCTCTTAGCACACTTGAACAATAACCTGTGTTTATTCAAAGAATGCGCAAACTTTGGGAAAAGCAATCAGGAAAAGTAATCCCAGCATCCATCCATGGACACACAGGACAACCACATCTCTCAAGCGAAGTGCAAACACAGTTTCAGATTCATTCAGATGTGTGCATCTAGGAGCTCCAATGACAGCAGAGCTACAAACAACCCCCATGCCCCCGAAAGGAGCTTCCCAAAAAGTGATCTTCAGCACCCAGGCACATCTCCAACTAAGTCCAAAGAGCCGGAGTAAGGATCTCGCTGCGGAAAGAGGACTCATTCCTTGCATGACTACGCACTGCCCAGGGCTGGGAAGCCCTGTTCAGAACCCAAGAACAGGGGAGCTGTAACAACAACCAAGTGATATAGGTTACGTAGGCTAGATTTGAATTCGAAAACTCCCTATTCCTCAGCTGACTCTCCTGAGAGGCTCCCGCCTGTCTGCACGTTTCATGTCTTTCAAAATGAAGTTTCGCTTAAAAAGAATGATTTAATAATAATAACGCTTGGAAATTCTCTATAAAACATTTCAGTCCAAGAAAATAAAGTCAGGCTGCATGTCTTTTAAATTTGCTAGCTGAACTATTTTTAAGAAGTTAAATGTATTTGCATGCACTTCATGATACAACACTATTCTTACATGAAACATTTTGGTATTCATATTCAAAAATATGTATTTAAACTAAACAAAATAGAGAGGCAGAGAATATCTGTTTTCCTGTTCCTGTTCAAAATGTTAAGCAGCATTAGATGAAATAATTGTCATCATGGCACTAACAGAATTATTATTAATAATTATTGCAGTAACCTATTAAGTGTGAAATTTTAAAATCTAGGAGAGGTATTCCATAAAAATTGTCTTCATTAGTTGTTTATATTTGGTATATGCAATACACACACTACTTTACCCTCTCTCGGACTTCAAAAGCAAAAATGTACTATTTTCCTCAAATTAAAAAAAAAAAACAACAAAAAACCAGCTTGATATTCAAGCATGTAACTGGTTTTAGTTTGAACCTTGAGATGGTTCATCTGCTTTTTAATTCCAGTGTTTTACAAACAGTACTGTGCCCGTATCAACAAAGGCAGAGCTCAGTGTGCTAAGCAGAAAGCACTTGGTTCTTCTAATGGAGCACAGTACGATCCAGCGCTCAGCTGCGGAGCATCTCAAAGAGGACACAGGGATATGCCTCTAAGTACTGTGGAGAGAGAAAGGATCATGTACTCTCAGCCTTCTCACACTAAAAGCACAACTGCATCTGTCAAAAAAAAAAAAAAAAGTCATCACATCTTCTTGACTTAATTCTTCCCAGTTCAACAACCATTCAACTTTTAAGCAATACATGGTTGTAGACAAAATCTAAGAGGTTAGAAAGACAACAGGCAGGAAAGCACTTTCTACAATGGCCGAGATGACTTGAATACCCAGTAATGCTCTAAAGCATCTTGTTTGTCTTCCAAGATTCCCTTTTTTGTTCTTATCAAAACATGAAGCCTGCAGCCCAGATAAAAGGATTTCCATGATTGTATCCTTTCTACCCTGCAAAGGAAAGCAAAACAGCACAAACCCAGGAGTTTATTCAGGCACACCACCTTCGTAAGTCTGCCATCTGTTAAAAGCTTTACCAAATACTGCACCATGATACCCAAATTGACAGCACAATACTTTATAATATCGAGGAACATTTGTCAGTCTCATCTCGGGACTCCTGGAATCCGCCTGCAAAAAAATACCACACGTGCAGCTGTGCTCCATCACCAGTCACCATCGCTACCCTGCTCCCACCTTCGCCAGGCCAAAAACCCCAAGACATTTCAACACTACAAAAAAAGACAACCCTAAAACATTAACGTAAACACAAGGAATGTGCTAATTAAGCATAACTAAAACCGTAACATCTCCAACTCTTTGACCTGCATTATTACATCTTGGTCTAAACATACGAGCAGTGGAATGAAATGGTGAAACAACTGCACTTATTTAAGTATGGAGGGTAAACATGCCAGATTTCCGGAAAAGAATTAGTATTCCGGGTTTTAAGCTTCCAAGTTGATCCACCTGTGGTTAAAATAAGAGCTGGACCATGCTGGCGAGGGGACTGCCTGGCTCCCATGACAGGAAAGCCAGGACCACCTTTCACAAACAGATGTGAGACAGAAGGGACAACACAAAATAACCTGATTGGATCTTATTAGATCTAAATTGCTGGTCCATCCCTAGTTATTATGCTGTCAGGAAGTCTTTACAGAAGTTAACAACGTTACAGCTTCATTCAGAAATAAATGCATTTACCACAGAGATCAAAAGAAAGATACTAATGTTTTACTGCGTTAGCTGCAGCAAAAAGATCAATGGGAACTGATGCTCTGAGGTAAGACACCAAAGAAACCAAAAAAGATGCAACACTGTGCAACAAGGGGGAATATTGGATATACAAACTTTAACTACAGCATAAAGCCAGAATAAAACAAAAATGGCTACAGTCCAAGTTTGTAAAATAAACAAATAAACTGAATAAACTATTTAATACCTGAGCAGAAGACGAAGAAAATAACAGTGAGATGGTCTTCTACAGCAAAGGACTTGGGTTTGAAGTGGCATTTTAAAAGACAGTTTTTACTCATTAAACTGGTGTGAGAAACCGTGTAAAAGCAGCATGGAAACATATGTTAAATTTTCACATTTGCATACTTGTTGACATCCCATGAGTAATGTGAAGAAAAAATATTTCCAATCAACTTGTGACAGCACTGAAGTAATTTTTGTTAAAGACATGCCACAGGCCAGGGTCCCCCCTCCCTGCCGAGACAATTAGATGACACATTCATCTATGGCTAGACGATACATTCACACTATTTAAAAAAAAAAAAATAAATAAAAAGAAGAAAAAAAGAAGAAAAAAAAAGCACTGCTACAGTGCTTATTTTGCTAAGCTGGTGTGTTTTCCCTGAAGTTTCTCCTCTAATTGGAAAAGGCCAAGTTATCTACTGAACTCCAGAGAAGAACCATTTAATCAGTTCTAGTCAACCAGTTATCAAAATATTACCAGGAAATAAAAAGTAATCAGGCTAACTGTGCTGTGGCAATGACCTTCTTGCATGTTAAGGTGGGAAGATGCAATCAGCTTTATAAGAATTTACAACTAAAGCCTTGCAGCAGTACGTCCATTGATGAAAACGAGGTGGTAAATTCCCCCAATTCCAAGTCCAAAGATTAAGGCAACACCTAACTTTCCATAAAAGGCAGTGAAAACCTGAAAATACCAAAAAGATGTTCACCTTATCTGTTTTTTGGTATCTAACTGAGGTGCTCCCAGTCACACAGACTCCCTGCACCGCCCCAGCAAGCTTCATTGGCTCTATGTAGGCAGTTCAAATGAACATATCCCTACAGAAGAAGGGCTCGAGTTATCATCACAGTGCCTTTCAGAAAATAATTTGCCCATAAAAGGTAAAACAGTAGTATCTTTTTTTGTACCATAAGAAGATGCATACTGAGAAAATTTCTGTCCTCAATACAAAACTGAACTTCAAGCACTGAGTTTGGAGTTTGGTTTATTATTATTTCTAAGGAGACAAAGAACAAAAGGAGAATGGCCACATTTTTCCATGAAGTTAAAAAGCTGGGCTTAGAAGAGAAAGGAATTGCAATAAATTAGCTTCTGCTTTCTCTTGACAGCTGCCCAGTAAACCTGCCAGAAGCAGCCAACTCATACATAGCTTCATGCAGTTGCAACGTGCAGTTGCTTTCATTGTTTTATTAGCCACATGCCATAACTAAAAATATATGTAATTTAACTGAGAGTACAGAGGTTATAAAATCAACGTGAGGGAGCAGGAGCCTGCAGTGCCCCAGCCTTGGCACCCTGTCAAAGCAGAGTCTGGGTACCGTACCTGCCTTCTGCCGCGCCGGCAGCCGGCTCACCGCAACGCAAAATCTGCAATAGTGAAAGACCTGGCATCACAGAACTGTCCCTAGATGCTACCTTCTCCTTCACCAGCAACAGACATTATGCTGCCAACACCTGATGCGGGATTGAAAAAAGAAGGAAAAAGTATCTGTAATGGTAATGTTCCAGCTATGAGCACTGGGATAGACAGATCTATCTACCTATCTGGTAGATCCAAGATAGCTCTAGCATTTTTGGATTGTTAAGACTTAATTAACTATTCATATATGGGAAGGTCTGCATATGACACAGCACCCATTTAACTTTTGAGGTTTTTTTAAAACACAATGAAATTAATTAAGAAACACAATGAGAACTAGTAAATCAATATCCACACATAATTTTTAGTTTGTGTGAAGAAGAGTGAGGCAGCTGAGCAACATTTAGATGCACTTAACTGTTCCTCTCTGTGTTTCAGGAGACTTCCAGTATTCCAAAATCACTACTCTGACCTATACTGAGAAGCAGCTTTTTTTTGTTGTTTCCAAAAAAGGTAGACAAACCTAATTCCAAATCCAGAGACTTTGAGGAATCTCACTCATTTAGTATTCAAAATATAAAACCCATTCTCTGAAATAAGAGGAAGAAGCACTGTGTAAGTATTTTTAGTATAAAACAACAGCTAAAAACATCTCAAATTTGGGTTTCTTGAAATTTTCTTGAATCCATCAAACCAAAGCTTTAAGAACTGCTCTGAAGTTCTTAATGGCAAGCTGATTTTGCTAAATTTCAACTAATCAATGGCAAACATTTTTTTTTAATAAAAAGTTTCATATTTTTTAACAGATATGTATACCAAACCACGCTTTCTCCCCTATTTAATCATACTGACAGTCATTTCCCCCTCTCTCCTCCTGCCCACACATTTATATATGAATATCATTTTTTCCTATATTTATTTTTTATATTTTTTTCATATATATACACGTATGTGTGTGTATATATACACACACATATATACAATCTTCTCCAATACCTCTGAGATTTAGCTGATCAGTCTGCTGTCAATAAACCCCGATAAAGAGGGGACTGAGACAAGAGACCCCACGGGCCATGCTGGGTGCAGAAGTTCTTTGCTGTACAAAGCCAAACCCTGCAGAGCCCCTGGTGCACGTCTCGACTCACCTTCCCTGAGCGGTGGGAAGATGAGTTTGGATGCAGCTTCAAACTCGAGCGACACCCAAGAATTTAGTTACGCTTTTTAATTTGCTTAGGCAGGCACCTTAACAAGGGCCTCGACGTTACAGTGATTTATTTGCACACACACCCCAGGCACATCAGCTCTGCCAGGCATGCCGTTTCACCCACACATAATTCACATTTTTGGTTTGTTTAGCTTCAGGCCAGCAGACTGCTCTTTTCAAGAGCCTCTATAATCGTGCCAGTCTACTAGGTTTTTTCTTCCAGCTCAAAATACGACCTATGTTAATCTAAGTGCTCTGTAGCCTATCAACAATGTGATCAGTTTTCTTAGAAACACCTGGGTATTTAAACAAAACTCAAACACTGGTCTGAGGAAACAGCATGTCCCAAAGGGGAGACTCGATGTTTGTTCAGTTATGAGCACTGACTTCTCCGAGAGCTCCAATCACAGCCCCGCAAACACAGGCAGCATAAACTGTATGCTTCTGACACTATTCATATCCACCTGCTTCTTCCTCTGTAGACAGCTGAAAACATTCTCCTTGCAGGCATCTAAACATTTGGGGCTTATGCCCAGGGACATAATGAACAGTGGCCTCAGTGTGTTGTATTAGGCTGATGGTGCTTTCTGAATAAGCTGATCTTTCTCCTCATTTATTCCAGTTTTACAGATAGGGAAGGCAGATACAGATATGGAATCCTACCATGATTCTGCGAAGGTACTCTCATCACCTCTAGCTCTCTTCCACTTGTCTGCTTGAAAGATGTCCTGAAAATATGCCTTGTTAATTCTGGTAACCCTCCTCTTGATTATATATACTGCTTCAAGTGTTGTTAAAAACGGTTGTAACCTACTAAGTGCCCTTTTACTCTAATGCTACTAGAAGTAGCAGAGGGATTTTCTCAGTTTACTGATACACTTGAAACTCACAAACTTTTTGTGACTTAATTTCTCACGCTTCCACTACTTAATCTCCTGTAGACTTCAAGCACTAGCATAACCATTTCCAGCAACACATTAACTTGTGCACCGGTGTACAACTAAACATTGAATAGGTATCTGGTATCCACTGATCTTTTGGAAAAGATCAGAGATACACGCTGTGGTGGTGTCTGCAGTCTCTCCCACAAGCATTTAATTGCATGGTTTTACATACTGTCGTCTGCTAAGGATGTCTTGGTTTGTGCTAAGATGTCACACTGCACAGTGTTCCCCACATTATTTTCAGCTGACTGGCTGAGTTTCATACTAATTTTTGTCTCAGGTCTCAGCTTCTAGAAATTGCTGCAGATCCCAAGTATTGCAGAATTAAAAAACTCTTCCGTAGATTCCATCCTGAATGGGGTAATTTCCATTGATTTCCAAATTCCAATACATCATCAAAAGGTGATGACTGCTAAGGATTCAAATCAAAATACTTATTCTTTTTGCACCTATGTTTTGCACCTATATTCTTGTACAAGTTTTCCAGCAGAATTTCACAGGCTTCCTAGTCCATGGTTAGGAAAGAAGTAAGGCTTATGAACCTTAAAGTTTGTCTGGTTCTTTCCAGCTGGTGTAGCACGTACCTTCCTGCAAACTAGTTCTCTTCGGCCCTAGAGCTACAGTATTATTCCCACAACATTCCTATTTGAAAAATATTGAACACTTCAAATGCAGCAGCAGCAGCAATCCTCGGAAATAAGACTGCCTTACTTTCATTTGCATCTGTCATTTGCAAATGAAGAGTGAAACATGCTGAAATTAATTGACTTCGTATTTTCAGTGTTGATTTAGCTTCCCAGTGCTCCGTGCCTCCAGGTTGCTCAGGTGCCATTCAACTCTGCTTAACAGATTGTGTGTTTCTGTAGTCTCCTCTCCCACCTTCTTGCTTACCCCAACCTAATGTCACCACTATAAAAAGCTAAACCATTTAGATCATTCGTGAAGTCACGTTACAGACAGTTCTTTCCTCTCCGTGTGGGCTGAAAGACTGTGTCCCCTTTTTTCTCCCCTGCGGCCGGGGGCCAGGAAGAGGAGGCTGACTCCAGACTAGCCAACTGATGCTGACAGAAACCCTTTGCCATCAGGGATGAGTTTGCTGTAGCAGAAGAAGACAAGCCCTTTGGTTCTTCTCTTGATCTGCAGAGACCACAGGCAACAAAACACCTTTATTATCTACTTCCCAGGGCTGTCCAACGTGAAGCCAGACTGCTGCTCATGTAGCCTTTGCCCTTTATGCACCTCCTCATCAAGGACAAGCTATTTACACTGAAATAGCCCAATTCCTTCCCATGCAAACAAAAAAGAAGGCTAAGTTCAGCCACCCAACCATCCACTGACATCGAGGACCAAAAACACCCTCTTCTCACTACTCTCTTGTTTCTTCCCCCTTTTCCAGTGAAGTAACCCAACAAACAAAAAAATGAAAAAAAAAAAAAAAAGTGAACCATTTTCTGCTTGCTGAGTGAGCTGAATCAGCCCACCGAGGGCCAGAGCTGCCACTCAGGAGGAGCAAGAAGCAGGAGTCCTGGACTGCCAACACAGCCCTGCCTACACCTTCAATTCCTTCTCCTGGGTAGAGTTTCAAACTTGGCATTTTATGAAAATGAGTGTATTTTTAAGGTAACCTCTAAGTAGTTTCTTGGGCTTAAACCATATAAACTATTCAACTTACCATAACCATAAAATATGCTAAAAGGCAGCTAAGAAAATAGTTACATGGCAAAACACATTTTAAAGTGTAAGCTGAGATTTTTATAAAAATACATGAGGTTCCATCTCTTCCGGATAATAAAGGTGCTAACCTTGGCGTTTTCCTGCTGCTTTCAATGGGATAGTTACATGTTTTTACATGCTATTTTTTCCCAGGTATATAATTTTCTGTAGTTAATGAGTTTAATGCAATGCATTAGGCAATAGGCAGAGGTAGCAGCATGGAGCTACTGTAAGCAGAGTCACTGGCAGAGCGCAAGGCACAGACAGCACAGACAGTCCTCAGCAAAATGCAAACTTTAAAGACAAACACGTGGCATGGGACTACCAGCAGGTGGTACCTAGCTGAGCACCTAGTATGACACCTCTGTAGACTTTAATACGACAGAAGGCTGCTTTAAAATCCTGTATCAGCAGAAACCGAGGCTCACACTGACCCGTGACACTGCAAACACCGGCTCTCACTGCTCACCACTTGCCACTTGTCACCCACTGTATTCAAAAGGAAAAGTTAATTTGCAAAATCTGCCAGTGACTGAAGGGTTTTAAAATCATGTATGAAGAAAAAAAAATACATTTTTATTTATACACCAACAGAAAAACAGTGACTGGCTTCTAACCAACACGTTGGTAGCAGGCACAGGCTGTTGAGAACATTGCTGCTGTACAACTGGTGCTTCGGCACTGCTTGCCTTTGGCACACACAGATAACACCTTCTCAAGCTACAGTGGCTTGAGAGACTACCACCTTCAACGCTTCATGGTGGTGTTTCGGATGGGAGAATCCCTCCACCTCACGGTGAGATGCACTGCTGAGTACTGTAGGGGCTGCTAGCCAGGTCAGCCTTGGTCACCTTCAGCAGAAGGTGGAGCCATGAGAGCTTATGTTGCACAGATGCCAGTGAGGGGTTACCATGGCTCTGTTGTAGTAATAGCTCCAAGGAGTGGAGCAATACCATGTTAAAGTATTACAGCTGTTCCTAAAGCAACTGCCTAGCCTGGAGTAGAAAGCACTCCTCCCTGCCTACAGCAGCACCAGGAGAAGGCTGAGAAGGAGGAAGCACGAATGTACACAGCCAGCTCCCCAAGGATGAGTTGGACTCACATCAGAACTGACTGGGCACGCAGTTCCCATCAGCCCCACAAAGCAAGCATCACATAACTTGATTTTCGTTCCTATCAAGAAAACAGTATTTCTGAATATCTGGCTCCTAGAAGGACCCATGGTTTTGCCAGTAGCTTTCCCAGCTCTTCTCAGCAAGTACAGGTTTAAGATCTTATTGAATATGGTGGGCAGGTCCACTAAATTGAAGATTACCATTTCAGGTAATGAAGGAACCACTGCTACTGAAACCCAAAGTCTTCTCTTCAAAGCTGGAGGGTTAGGCAGCATATTAGTATCTCACTTCTTGCAATGTAGAGTGAAGAAGAAGAAGAAGAAGAGGAGGACCCTGGCTGATAGCACAGACAGCCTGGAGAATCACACTGCTGATCTCCTGTGTAAGAGTCACAGTTAATGTTGGGTAAATATTTTTTCTTCTTTCACATTACTTCTTATCATTCCTTCCCACTTGCTGCCTGCTCTACTTATATTTTATCTTAGAATCATAGAATGGTTTGGGTTGGAAGGGACCTTGAAGATCATCGAGTTCCAACCCCCCTGCC
>JAOXJM010000019.1:73523098-73539439 GCA_026413425.1 Tringa solitaria
GGGGGAGGGGGAGGGCAGGGAAGCTTTAAGACTCCTCCAAAGATACTGTACCAGTTGCTTCAAGTACCAGCTGATGAAGAAAAGCTAGTGAGATTCTTTTACTCTCTCTACCAAACTACATAGTTCTTTTTACCAGCTTACACTAATAAATCAATTTATGCTTCCCTGTTTCATGTTTTATACACGGAAAACAAAGTCTGAACACATCAAAAATTTTCAGACACAACCACTTCAGTTTAACAATGCATAATGATCAAGGTATTATGAAACTGTAATTGTTACACAACACTGTTAAATGATAAATTAAGGTTATGCATCAAACTATACTCTCTTTCAGCACATACATGCTTTTTCCTAAATAAATGTTCATTCAAGTTTCTGAACAACAGCAAAACCTATGAGCAAAGAAAACTGTATTAAACTTGCAATGAACAGAATTAAAGAGAAAAGAAAGACAACACTTGTGATTCATTACTGAACTCTCCTGTTTCTATATGAACTGTTCCCTTGAAATTAAAAAAAAAAATTAAAAATTCAGTTCTAACTAAAAAAACTGTTTAAATCAGTGGCACTACAAATCACTATATTTTCGTGGTAGAATGATAGTTGAATCACAGTTGCAAAACAGACTGTAAAAATCTTTATTGTTTGGATGAGAAGCTACCACAAGTCACACTAGAGAGTGGCTAACAACAAAACTGCCTCTTTTACACCCCTAAATTTCAGAAAGATCCAACAACACATGGAAGAAACCAACCCCTGCACCAAGTGATCTCCTACCTGACGTCCAAAAATAGTCCACTGTATTTTTGGTTTGTTAGCCTGGGTCCTGTATAAACCACAAATACTTGAAATTGAACACTGATGACTGACACAAAAGATGTTGACTCTGAAAATCTCTGCCCAGTTGATCTCTAGAGAGAGTTAGCTGTATGCCACCGCAGTTTCCTTCCAGTGATACAGCATACACTTGGGCAAAACAGAGAGCACTGGAAAAGGTTTACCTGTGGAGATAGGGGAACCACCATCACTAGAGGTTTTCAAGACCAGCAACATAAAGCCATGGCTGACCTGATCTACTCTTCATGATGGAGGCACTTCAAGGCAAACTTCTGGATTACATGACCTCCAGGGCCTCCCTCCAACCAACATTGCTGTCATTTTATAAACTGTTGCCAAAGAATGCATTTGCACCATCTTCCCTCTTATCTTCATCACATACAGCTTGGTCAGTATCCTGCTCCTCCACACCACAGACAATCATTCAGAGTGGAGTCCTACCTTCACATGTCCCCTCTATCATACAAGAAATTTCTCTACAGAGCTGTTCCAACAACAAGAGAATTCACCTTAAGAAGAGAGGAGACAACAGTGGGACAGACGACATCAAAGAAAAGGCTCACGTGTCCTCTTCCAGTAAACAGCTGCTGGAAACCTCATCCCAAACACAAACTGGAAAAGAGTTTCCTAAAAGGCTAAGTGCTTATATCCTTCACTCCTGTGTCACCTTAGCAGAGACAGACTAAAGCAGAGAAAAGGATGGGCTATATGTGAAATAAACTAAAACAATCAGTTACCATTAAAGATAAAAGGATTGGGAGGGGACACCACAAAGAGCCACCTCTCCCATGACCAGAAGAAAAAGCTTTGTGGTATCTCTGCCATATTAATTTAGTATGATGTGAAAGGTATCTGCAAAAGTTTCCTTCCTTGAAAGAAAAGGAAAAATTAGGAACAAATGTCACAAGAAAGAGCACACATACACACAATCTGCATTAAAAGCAATGTCTGCATTTGCACTGGCACTTGGGTGCATTAAAAACAAAAATAAACAAAATGTAACTGCCTGTTTAAATACAGAAATTAATTTTTGTTAGGAATACCATTTTTTATTCTCAATCTGACTCAAAATGAGATTTGACTTTGTAACTTCCACTTGAGTTATAACACGCTACTTTATCTTCCAAATTACAGATACTCAACTTGGTCCTATGTCTATTTAGAAAACATATTAGTGAGGTTTTTTTAAATTTCCTTTTATTAGTATGTTATAAGAAGACAGCTTGTCAGCACACCACCAGGCATTCACAGCTTTGGATTCCACTGTCACCTCAAAAAGCCAATCCTGCTTCTTTCCCTCTCAGCAGGGAGGGTTGGAATCAAGTCCTGGGATTATATTTAGTATTGAATATAAAGTATTTATAAATCTGTATTAAGTAAATTAAATGTTTAATATACATTTTAACAAAGGGCCATTTATTATGGATTTTAGCCCAGCAGTTAGACAAAACACTGTGTTTAACACCTTCTACGGGTACCGCATATGTAATACATACTCTTCGTGCCTGTAACCTATTTAATAACAGACATTAATTATTTATTAGCCCTGAATAAACAATTTATAAATGTACCCTTACTATAAAGCATGACTGGACTGGCCTTTAGTTTCACAACAAAAGAGTCTGCAGAATTTTAACTGTTGCATTAAGAAGTACAATCCTACTTAGAAAGAACTTAACAGGGATACACATTTTGTCATACAAAAATACAACCAAATACCATAGCCTATAATTTATGTCAGAATTCAATAATATGCAGTGGATTTCAAAAAAAAAAAAAAAGGTGAATTGGTTACAATGCCGCTGTAAGCAAAACTAGAATCATATTTAGGGACAACGAAAGAAGCATTTTATGCCTCTGTTGTGCAAATTTAGTTTTTCACCTTGGGTTACCGATTTTATGAGACAGGATGTGCTACCCGAGTGGGCTGCTTTGGAACTCTATCACCAACAAACTGAAGGCAAATTTTAATACCAAATTCCTGGCAGAAGCTTGTCCATATGCTAAATTCTTCTGAAAATCCCACTCCCCAGCCCTGCGATCTGCATGCACGATTTCAGGTAGGCAGCTAAGATGCCAGGTTGGTACCCACATGTTATTTATTAAACTCACACACACCTCCATTGCCCCAACACTGGACTATTGACCAGCTCTTGTTTTCCTCCACGCTGCTGGAGTAGTCTTTCCTGCTTCTCTGGGTAACCTGCCATTGACACAGATAATCTCCAGAGCCAGCAGTCAGTGGCAGGGTGCTTGCATGCAGATAACGATGGATGCTGAGAAGCCTGCACGACTACTCCCCTCCTTCCCCCATCACATACAGCTGGAGAGCCTTAGAAGTACTGTTTTTAACAAGATCATCACAGTCAAGGCTGCCTGTGATCTCTTGCCTGCTCAACAGGGAACGAAAATTTTAGGAAAACTGTGCATTTTGCCACCCTAGGTTTTAAATATAGACTTTGGAAATAGTACTGTATGTTAACCGAGTGTCAGTCTTCACTTTCAGAGCAGCTGACATTCTACATATCTTTAGTATTAAAACCAGTCATTAGTTTTAGTATGTATAAGGCACTCTGAGACTCCTTCTGGCACTGCACTGACTTAAGTTTTACTATAAATGTTATTTGTCTCATATGAGAACTCTATTAAATTTAAAGCAAACACAGCGTAGCAAAATGCAAGAACCATTTCTTAATGGCAAGACACAAGGAACAACACTTTCTTCATGTTTAAAGTCCACTGTTTGCACCTCCCTTCCCTTGGATTTTTCTCCAAATCAACCACAGCTTTGTAACAGTGCTTAAACTTGTGGCATTTTTTTTGATTAAGATTAGAATTTTCCTTACAGGAGACAATCCTTTCTGAACAACGCCAGGAGATGTCAAGTGTCCTAAGTGAATTAGTGGAACATCAAACAAATATCAGTGGTGCGACCCATATCACTTGTGTTGCCCATCTTTTTAAGCATGTTCTGTTGGAGAACAACCACCAACTGTGAGTCAGACCACATGCAGAAATAAAAAAACCCAACCCAGCTATCAGGAAGAACACAGCATGGCCTCTTAACTCCTTCTTCCCAGCAGACTGGATTCATTCAGGAGAGAGACACTGCACTAGGAGAAAATAAAATACAAAAGCAAAGGCTCACAGTGTAAAATTAATTCATGCAGCTCAAAATTACTCATCTATTTTAAGTCAATTAGAAAATATAAAACACAGTCAAGACCACTCTTTGTACATGTGAAAAATCCCTGTCATACATAATAAAATGTCCTTTTCAGACCTAAATTGTATCTTCTATGTGCCTTCTCACTTAAGACAAAAACACAAAAAGAAAAAAATGAGTTCTTACCCACATGAAGCTCACAGGAAAGTTGACAAAGGAACAACTACATAATTTGAATAAAAGAGAAAAGGAGTCTAAAGTTCATAAATGAAGAGAGACTCATCTCAGCTTTCTAAGATGTGAGGAAAAAGGATAACAGAGCAAACGGAGCAGACAATACCCATGTACGTTCAGGCAAAAGAAAACATAAGGCAAGTACAGACCCTGAGAAATAACCACAGGATGACACACAACGTATATGACATTTAGGATCCTTGGGCCAAGACCGCATAAGCTGGGCACGAATGGAGGTACCAGGTGGGAGTCTGAAGAGCAGGTACAGTGGATACTGTTGAGACACTATTAGTTGTTTAGCTTCAATAAGTAAGTTTTCATTAGAATAAATTACTTAGGGTCATAATATGGTATGATTTGTGCTGTTTGCTTAGCTTTACTTAGTGTGAGCGGCTAGAGTTGCTGAAGCCTTCAGGCTGCAATACAGTAAATTTTCTTAGTAATTTTCCTAGCAGCTGGTACAACACTGTGTTTAGTCTTTTAGAATGAGGAAAATGTTGGTATCACACTGATGTTTTGTAGTGTTTTGCCCTAAGTCTGGGACGTTTCAGTTTCCCAAGTTCTGCCAGCAAGCACAGGCGCACGAGAAGCGTAAACCAGAAGGTAAGGAGGAGGAAACAACCCTCGGCAGAGATGGCAAATCAGCAAAATACAAGCAGACAACAGCCAGACACAGAGGATCCAAGAAGATGTTAGGAGACCCCAGAACAAAAATCACCACTGGACTAAAAGACGAGTGAACAGCACATGAGGGGTGGATGTACAGGTCATAAGGGTGCAACTGCCCAGTGATTTCCTTGTTTGAGTTTCCTCCCTTTTCAGAGTCACCCAGCCTGGGACGACCTTAGTGCTGTACCTTTGATTAAATTACTTATTTTATAAAATCTGAGGCCCGAGATTCTACTGTGGGGAACCTAGGGTAGAGCCTGGAGAAGGAGGGAGGTGTCCGAGAATAAGAGTGTGTGCGTGGAGTGGGAAGGGGGTCACCTGTCAGCTCCAGGTCCCTTCACGGTGAGCATCACTGGTCCTGGCGGTGACAGCCTTGGGTGGTGTGTGCCATTCCTCAGATGGAGTGGGAATGCTCGGGCAGCAGCTTCTCCTTCAACAGCTACAGCACCCCAAAAAAACATGGCATCCTGACAACGCTGGGGTGCAAGGAACTTCAACATCCACTAATGATGTCTTCTGGGCTCCTTCCTCTGAGGCAAACTACATGCTAACAGGACAGACATAGGCATGCAGAGCACACAGGCGTACTCAACAATCATACCTGCATGGGTGATGTAATCTTTCTATTGCTTGGTCAACAAGCCAACTCCAGGTGGAATTTGGAGTCACTAAAAAGGCCTTTAGCACCCTTCAGGGTGATGAATACAACTTTTCAGCACTCATTTATGCAGCTATCCAGTCCTTTGAAGATTGGTCCCTGGAGGTACAAAGCACTGACTAGCTTTGAAGATATCCTTAAACTCTAAACCAACAATCCTATATGGGGAAAAAGATGCATGTGTGGGAATAATAACTGAAAACCAAACCTGAGATAAAGATCTGTCAAGTCTGATGTGAAACTCAAGAAAACCCCAGCAAGATCAGCATAGTTAAAAGCTGCTTATTATTTTGTAATGTTCCCTTTGCAGTGCTTCTGACCTAAATAATGTCCTTTTAGAATGCTTTTTAGAAGATGGCTAGTCTATGGTTTCTCATTGCTCCCTCTCTCCAAGACAGCTCAAGCCTTGCTGTGATAATCACATCAAAAGGTAAAGGGACTGCAACCTAAAACCCATGGAATCAGCTGTCTTCCGCCCCAAATAAAATGACAAGGCCCAAGACCTAAAATGATATGCCCTTGAAAACAGTGTAAGGGACAACAAGAGGTGGGTAAGCCTGTAATTGCATCAATCAAGAAACTGCAGCAGATGGAGAGATGCACTTGGAAACACGTTAATCTCTACAGTGTTTTCTGTCAGACTGTGCAGTCTCTCTTCATCCCTAGAAATGTGGGAACAGAGAGGGGGGGGAAAAAAAGGAGTCATGAGAGAAATATAAGTTTTGCTAGGATGAAAGAACAGGAAGTCTGTGGCCCTGTGGAGCCCACCTTTATAAAATGTTTCTAATGGGAATCCTGCAATTTCCCTACCTCTCCCTGTAGATGCAACAGCCACAGAAGAGAAAGATAATTCTCAATAAAAGATTTTTTCCCAAAGTAGCTTGTTACTGGCATCACCCATTAGACTGGACTTAAACCCCATGGGACTATTGGGATTTGATGATGAGCAAAGTCTGACTGGGCCTTTCACCTTCTACTTCGGAGCACTTACCTTCTACTAGGCCTTTTACCAAGACCTCCTTGCAATCACAAAAACTGTTGTTACCAAAAAGATACGTTATGGCCAAGAAAGGAAAAAAAGAATCTCCTCACAAAGCCTGTAACACACAACCCCCATCTCCATATGCAGACAGTAAAGCCCCTACTGCTGCAGAGAAAGATAATCCTGGCTGTTATCACCAGCATCACACACTTCTTCTACTGTAGTTCTGAAAGAGGGGTGCAATTTGTCCCACACTAGCTAACAAGTGCATGGTACAGCCCAGCTGCTCACCCAGAGGCACGAGGGAGCACTTTAGCTCCATGGAAAGCAAACCCCCAAGATAAACAACTCTTATCCTTAATTCCTGAAGATCAATCCCAGGACAGCACCCTGCCTGTGGCTCGGGTGGGGGCCACTCCTAGTAAAACACATATTATACAGCCAGCTCACTTCCAAGCTGTATCCCCCAAACCCAAGCAGTCATGCTCCACTTATCCTTACGTCCTGCCTCTTTGCTTATGCCCTGTTACTTTTTAGCTTTTACACAAGTTCGATGTTTTCTTATGACTACTTGAGAACGTGGTTTTGGTCAGCACAACAGCTGCAAGTACTCCTCAGGAAACCAAACTTTATACTTCATTTGTTTAATTTTCAACACACTTAAAAATCTAAGTATGTAAAAAAAAAAATCATTGTCATTTCTTCATTTCATTTGGAGGACCACTTACTAAAACAGAGAAAACTGTTTTCTCAGTACCTCTCTCTGTTTTAGTAATCTTCCCTATTGACTGTATGAAAAATAAGCCATTGGGTTTTTGTGAAAATGTCACATAAATTCAAAAAGCAAGCAACATTTGCTACTCTTTTATGAATTTGATCACACCCCTACAATAACAATTTCATTAAACCAGTGAAATAGTATTTTTGGTTTTTTCTGGAAGCAAAATACAAGAAGTAACAATAATTTCTTTTTTTTATTCATTCTTAGACAACATTACTGAAATAATTATAAGGGAATGCAAGAGTAAAGGTTATCTAGAAGCTGAAATTTCTCACCATTCATCTCAGACCAGAATGATCTTTCCTGTTGTTTGCAAACTTTTAAGTGGGTCTTTTATTCCACACAAAAGTCTATAAAACAACTTTCTTTAAAACAGTAGAAAAAATAAGGGAGTATGTTACCACTTCTCATTTCAAGATGTGGCAAGCCTTCCCCCCCAAAAATGTTTGTCATGGATTGTCCTCAAACCAGGACAATGTCAAGAAAATATTTAAGCAATTTTTGTTTCAGAGAGTTACTGATCTCTGTTAGAGACTTGATGTATCTGCATTGTTCAAGTTTGCTGGGTTTAATACATGATACATCAAATGCCTAGATAACCTACAAAACTTACACAGATTTGAACATAACATGGATGATAACATGCTGAGGTGGAATCACCATCCTCAAACCAAACTAACACACACAAAAAACCCCAAAACAAACCCAACCAAACAAAAAAAATCCTACAATTGAACTCTCAAATTAGTGTTTGTGATTTTAGTGTCAAACTTAGGCATTCAGTATCCTACCCTAAAGAAAGAAGAGGTTCCCCTAATGCCAGTATTAGTGTGTTAATTCTAAAAACAACTTTGCAGAGCCAACTGGCAGCTCTTTTAGGCTGTTGCTTTTCTCTTTCACATGCATCCTCTCACATTTGCAGATAAGAAGGGAAGATTAGCCCCCTAAGGTGCTTTATAAACTTCGATCAAGGTGAACAATGCATAGAAACTTTTCTATGGGTAGGTACAAACTTTACAAGCTCAGGACTAAAATTTCAAGGCCAGTAAACTGGAACTGAAGGTAGGGACTGGTTTTAGAAAGCACTCCAGTTCCCCAAACTGCAGCTCAAGCTTGACCTACCCAGTACCAGGATGGGTGATTATCTCCCATTTTTTCTACATAGGCTAATGGGTTATGCTGATGCTTGTGACTGTGCATTTTACAGAAATACACACACAGAGACAAAACTTAATCTATTTATCTATTTAAAGTCTCTTCTGTTTTTCCTAGTGGCCAAGTTGCTATAGAGCTGTGTTGTGTTGTGCAGGAAAGCACAGCTTCATTCCTGCTCTAGTTATTTCGCTCCCCAGGGCTGCCATGAATACAACAAATGAAATCACGTGGATGGTGATCTTGTCAGATCTCATAAGCAAAGCAAGAGTTGGCCTGGTCATTATTAGGAGATTTCAAATATAAGCTAGAAATAAGACTATGAAACTTTTTATACCCTGAGTGGACGTCGCTCAGTGCAGCTTCTCTGTAACATGCTCCTTTGCTCTAAGTAGTTTACTGTATTGCTTTTCATGTTCAAGAAGGACCATTGGAAAAACTAGTTCTACAAATGGCAGAAAAAAAAAATGTCAGCTGCTCAGTTTATTTAGCATCCCTGCAACTCACACAGTAGTTTAAAAGAAATTCAGGAAATTCAGTCAGCAAAATAAAAAACCTTATTAGGGCTGGATTTGCAAAGAAAAAAATGTCAAGAAATTCCCAACCAAGATGCTAACAGTATAATTATATTAGCCTGTTACAAAACAATTAAAAGTAATGAAATTTTGACTGTTCTCACTAAGTGTTAAGCAGCTTAAGATTAGTATTTAGTTAATCTGGCAGTCCCACTGAGAAGCTGCAACACAGACCAGACACCATACTTGAGGTGGTAGTGTTGCTCCACAGCTTCTCAGCAGCATCAGTCACCTTGGAGCACAGAGACTGACACTGCAAAACAACAGCATCTTACCTAAAATTACATTTTGAAAGGTGAACAGAGACAGTCCGTGCAAAAAGGCACAAAAAACAGTTGATAAAACTCCTGTTTAAAAGGCACACAATTTACAGATTGAGAATGGCAAATTTCCGATAAGGTTACACTTATAAAAAAAAAATCTCCACAATGCTTAATAACTACAGACACAAACATTTTTCTAAGTACTCTGAAAAAAAAAAAAAAACCAAACCTGCTGCACACGTATTAAATTGGATCCTCAAACTGAGATTTATGCCTAAGTAGGGAGTGGTGACTGCCCAGTCTCAGGGTGGAGCAGGGGAGTTAGAATTAAACAAATATATTCAAAAAAAAAAAACAAACCCACACCACACTGCTATTTTAGGTGCCAGATTTAAGCCTTTGCAAATGACTACTGGAAGGTTTAAGGTCCCTGAAGGAATAGTTGGGTGGTGAAGAGCTGCTGTAACGGGGTTGCGTAGAGCTGCTGTAGACTTGCCAATACATACTTGTATCCAGCTGGTCCCAATTAATAGGATATATCCTGGTGGTTGTTGGCAGCCTTCAAGCAGCTCTAACTTATGCCACAGACCAGACCGGCAACCAGAGGACTCAAGACAAAGACTCTGCATAGATGGCACATGGTTGTCTCCCCACTCGGCAGAATTGCATCAGATAACTAAGTGGACAGGAGTAGAGCAACGTAATATATCACTATATATAAATGAACATCTTGGAGGGGACAAAGAGAAGAAGGTAGTATGGACAATTTATACTCAACAGCAAATGCCATTTAATTCTCATTTTAAACTGAGCATGATTTCCACCATCTGCCCCTCTCACCCCCACCTCCCCAGTCCTACAGAGACACCGCTGGGCTATTTGCTGCAATCACTGAAGCACATCTATGTATAACCCTTATGTTTAACGATAACAATAATATTCTCAAAGAAATTTGGTGGAAACATGTGCCTAAAGAAGGTATTACTCCAGTGACCTAAACAGCATTACTATTTAGACGGATTATTGTTTTCAATGGACAGAAAGAGCCCTGCCAAAGCAACAAGATAACTTTTCATCTTTAGTCTGAAACTTTATTAGGAAAAGAACTGATGACAGGTAGCGGGATCTGTGAAATTATGTTTAAACATGTTAAAGTGGTTCCTAAAGGCAAAAGGTCAGTATGAATTATTTTTAATACTTTCTTTCAAAGTAACATTCATGTAAATTTCATGGAAGGGTAAGGTTATTCAGAAACTTGAAAGTGCTGTGTATACAAGATATGCCAGCAAGTTCAATAATTGGAATATTAAAGAACTTGACTAAACCATACGCCAGGCAATCAATAAAACAGTAACACTAGTAATAAGACAGGATTCTGCTGCTTAAAAGATACTTGGAAAAAAGAGGAACAAAGAGAATTTCAGAGAATTTATATTTTGTAGTGCAAGATCCCATTTTATTATTCTCTGCTCTTTTTAGTTTATTTACTTCGGACTGTTTTTAAGCAGAGTATTCATTACATACTTTTTTTTAATACTAAACACCACCTCTTAAAATAAAAAAGGAGTATTCAGGGAGAACACAGAGCTAATGCAGCGTTAATCAGAAAATGGAGCAATGAGGCTGATTCAAATACTCCAGACCAGGACTCAAACTTCCCCCCACTTCTGAAGCGTTCAGATTCCTGGGAATAAGTGCAGGCAATTTGGCAAGCATGCTCATGAATATATTAACTGACAAGAACCATTCCTTCCCCCCACCATTTAATATATATCGGGGGTAGAAACGTGTAAAGAGGCTCAAATAGCTAAATATCTCAGGCTAAAAATATCAAGAACTCCCTCAGCTGGAAGTTGTTAGCAGAGCTCTGATAAAAAATAAGGAACCAGGACAGCATAAATTCTTTCCCTTCCCTGCAGAAAATAAACTACATTTGGGAGGAAAGTATTCAAAACATAATAAAAGAGGTGACTCACCCCTATCAACACTTGAAGGAGGGGTGGGGCAGGAGAACAGGGGACGCAAACCCAAGGGTGAAGCCCTGGTGGGAGGTGAACAGCCATTCCCTGTTCCCTGGTGAACAACCATTCCCTGTTCCCTGCACCACCGAGACACACAGTTCCTGCCCCTGGCGTCAACCTGAAACTGGTTAGCACAACAGTTCCGTGACACACACAGTACTCCTGCCCTGCAGGATGACCTGTGGCACTTGAAGGTCTTCAGAGAAAGGTAAATGCCCAAACCCAGTAAATGATTGCTCCCGGAGCCTCCTGCGGAGGTTAACTCTTCCCGCCAAGGGGGATGCTCCTCCAGAAGGCTGCTAACACCTACCGCAGGAACAGAAAGGCTATAGAAATTTTAGATTAATCTCTTAGCCAACACCATTTCCAGACCTGGCCTGTACTCTTTATTTCTTATTTCTTTTTCGAACTTCGGGTGACATAGTCAAATGAGCAAACCCAGAAGTAGATGAGCCAACTTTGTATTGATTTGCAGGTAGACACATGCACATCATTCAGCTGTTTCAATTTTGTGAGCAGGCAGGGTGTTGAAAAGCAAGCAGAATCCACCTATATTTAACAGTCTTCCTTGCTCAGAAGAGTAAAGAAAGCCAGCAGAATACACTTGTGTCAACTATAGAAGAAACCCAGCAACTGTGTTGCTTCAGGACAACTAAACCAGCAAATAATCAACAACAGTATCACATTGCTTCACTTTGCAAGGAAAATTCTAAAAATGCTAGAGGAACCGCATCAAGAGAAATGATCTTACTAAAGTGTATCACACAGTCTTAGCATTTTGTAATCTCATAATTGAAACTTGTACATCGAGCTGGGTCATACTACACTAGAGACACTCAAAAAGGGTTTGGATTTTTAAGAACCGTCTCAAGTACCTCCTTCCACACAGCACCCGACAGAAGGGTAGGATGCTTCTGTACACTAATGTCTCCACTTACTTGGAGAAACAGAAATTCAGAAAAGAAAAGAGAATACCAGTACAAGTCTGATGACCTCCAGCAGACACTGCAGTTGAACATGACTTACATGAATGTTCAAGAGGTAGCTGAAACTTACTTAATTTTACTGTGTGACAGTTTAAAAAAAAAAAAAAAAAAAAAAAGATAAAAGATAATTCTGCCACCAGGAAATACTCATATCCCAACCATTCCAGGCTTGGACTTTAAATGACAGCTACAGAATATTATGAGGCAGAGAAGCTGTAGGCTGCAAAATGACAGTTTAGTGAATTTGAAACTTTGAATGTAAAGGAAAAAAACACCTTGGCTACTATGTAAGGACACTTCAACATCTTCAGTGAAGAAATGTCACAACCTAACTCATGGGTTAAATCATGTCGCTGAATGTTACAATCTTTTCTACCAATTTATACAACTAATTTCTTTCTTATATATGTTGGATGAAAAAAAAACACACAGAGAGATGCTGGGAAGACTCCCTTGCTAAACCGTGGGTTGAAGGATGAGGAGATGAGAAGCCTGGTCCAAGGAAAATCTCTCAGTAGCCAGGTATATTGTATATTAATGCAGAACACACAGTGGTTTTATCTTATGATCCTTACAGCTGTAAGGCTGTGAAGCGCACAGGGTTCAAACACAACCTCGATATTTAAGATGGTTTATATATTATTTCAAAAAGTGGAACGCTTAGCCCATCCTCTTTGAATGTTCATGTTTAGTTAAAATATCTGCTGGTAGTTTAAGAGCAGAGGTGCCACTCCGTTCACATTACCCAGTCCCATGCATCGTACAATGCACTTTTCACAAACAACCGTAGTGAAATTAATTGTCAATGTGCAAACAGTCTTTCTGCAATGCACACGCTAAGGAATGAGCTAGGAGAGGAGATCATCAGGTGAGAAAACAGACCACCATGTACTTAATCCTGGTTTTCATGTTGCTTTCGGAGCTCTGGACTCCAGCCATGGTACTGTTTATGGTATGATGGTCTAAGGACACTGTAAGGCCAAATCTGTAAGTAATGTCACTCACTGGACCAAATCCATAGAGATGGGAGGCAGAAAGACCAACACAAAAAAAGGCCAATAAAAAGGATAAACCTTTGGGGCAGAAAAGCTTCATCAGCTCATTTAGGCTGCCAAAAGGGGAGAAAAAACTCTTTATCTTTTTTTGGAAAAGTTTGTGTCGATTGCCTGGGGCTATTTAGGGAGACACACTGATGGAAGCTTTTCAGAGGAATGAGAAGCTTGTTTTACTAGATAAGCATGAGGGGAGTTATATGTTCCTAGGCAGAATAAAAGATTACATATAGAGGCAGCTTTTGTTGCTTTCAGATGCTTTCATTCACATTGATCTAAACAAATACTTTGCTTTAAGAAGTTTGGTTGTTGGGTACCTGTGCCATTGCTCCCAAAGAGAAGTAAATCACAGGTGTTGAATATAAAGTCAGCCTGGATGAGGTAACTGCAGTTATTACACAACAGACCATATACAGGCCATAGGTAGGACACAGTAAATTTTATGGTTCCACACCAAGAGACATGACAAGACGATAAGGGTGACACTGAATAAGCTTGGAAGAGGATGAAGAGTGTGGTTAGTATATTAACTCTGAAAATGCCTCTTCTAATTTTATTCCGTATTTGAATTAAAAAGGTTCGTTGCTTGTTGTTGATTTTGGGTTTTTTTTCTTAATCAACCTGCTTCGGTGATTCCATACATGCAGATGATATCCAGTTGCCTGTTCTAAGGACAAAGACATTAACCTTGCTTTCCAAGCTTTTATATATACATAGGCCTATGCATGCATACACAGACACAAACACACACAATACAATATTGAAAATTAGTATATTCAGTTTTAGATTGGTAGAATGCAATGGTCATCTTTCTTCAGTTCTGGTAATTCTGAAAACATGCTATTGGACTGGAATATCAGAAATTCCAAGAAAGTTGCAAGCACACTAAAAAGTTAACTGTCAGGCAACTGGCTTTAATTTAGCTTAAATCCATAACTGAATCACAAAGGCAAAATGAAAATGGAAAAAATCCATTCTGATGCTGCAGAATACACAGGAACTACATCGTCAAATACATCATTGGTCTCTTTAATCTAGTTTCTTGTTTCCCTTTACAGCCCTGTTGCAATGCATCAAAATGTGGTGTTAGAAAGCCTGAAGCACATATGACACTGCCATAGGTTAGGTTTCCCTTCATTTTCACCCATTAGTTTTCCACTTGTATCCTGAATTAGTGAGACTTTCCAATGTTTGTGCTGAACAGAAGAGCATGCTTACTTAAGTACACAACCCTTTGTAGAAGCAAAGCTCTTCTCTGCGCAATATGCTATACCAGAGAGCCCCCTCTAATTAAGTTTTTTCTGTTGAATGTATACACTGTGCAAAAATAAATTAAACAGAAACTAATACCAAAACACTTCCACGAGCTTTATGCGGATTTTATCATCCCTTCTCTTGCATTAGGAGCAAAGTCCCTTTCGCACGACCTTCTCTTTTGCTTTGCCCACACTCTTTTAACAAACACTCCCGCAATTTGTCCCAAAGCCTGTGACCACGCCAGAGGACATCCAGCTACAGGATGTGACCATTTCAAGCACTTTAGCCATGAAAACAGATGTAGCTACAAGCGTATCTCTGTAATAGTGGCTAACTGTGAACTGACCCTACGTGCACAAAGCACAAAAAGTAGGAAACAGATTGCTTTGGGTGACATCTCAAGTGTTTTACCTGTTCAGACTACTAAGGATCAAGATGGTACTAGAGAGGGAGAAACAAGACTAACTGCTGTATCGCTGTGAACCTTCCCTACAGTCCCTGATACAGCCTGCAGTTTTTGGCCGGTGGTCCTCCTCACAAGTCGTTTTTGCACCAGCACCTCGGATACGGAACCAGTACACCCACAATCTGATGTAGGCATGGCTGTACATTCCCAAATGCATTTATTTGGCTCACAGTCTAGGTATTAAAACCACAGAGTCCTTTTCAACTTTTCTAAAGTATTTTATAAGAGCTTCACTAACTAGTAATACGAGCGAAACACTGCTCCATTCAGTTGTATCATTTTACAGACAGAAAATAGTTATGCTTTTATGACAAGAAAACCTCCTCCTGTCTATTATGCTTCTTTTTTTTCAAATCAGTAATCCCACACAGAATTGGAGACTGACACCAGACACCTCCAAACTTTATTTTTTCCCCCCTCTTTAATTTTGAATAATTAACTGCAGACTTACAGGGCTGTTTGGGGAATATTGGGAAAGATTTTTAAGTAACTTTCTCAATTACTAGAATTAAAACAAATATATCCGCAACCAGTATACTGGTCTGATTTTATTTTTTATCACGTATTTAAGATGTTCTGCAAAATCATTCAAAATAATTTTTTCATTCACTCCTTATAGGTTCCCCAGCTACAGCTGGACAAATTATTTAAGTCGTGCATCTTCAAAGAACAAGACTTAGCTTTCTTTGTGTTTCGCTGTATTATAGTCTCTCATTTTATTTCTAAAAATATTTTAAAATATGTATAACCTGGTTTGCAGTTACACATGTCTACAGATACTGGTCTCATAAGAGTAAACATCTTGTTTTTCATAAAGAACTAGATGTACAGACAGTAAAATTAAAAGTGACACTGAATTTGAGGAGCTGCAGCAGAAGTCAGAAACACCAATGTGTTGTACCTTTCAGATCTGCTTGTCAAGCACATTACCATTACTAGAGGCGTATTTTCGTACTTCTCACACCGCTCTTCATCTTCTGATCAGAAGCTCTCCTTTATCTTTTCTAGCTTTGTATTTTTCTGTATGCAAGTTCTAGGTGTTTATTTGTCGATCACCTAGTTTTCCTATTCCAATTCAGAAAATCAACTTTCATTTATAATATTTTACAACATGCATATAAATACACACAGAAAAAAATAAACTTAATCCCTCAGGCCAGAACACATATTGATGATCTGGATGCGGGGATTGAGTGCACCCTCAGTAAGTTTGCAGATGACACCAAACTAGGTGGGAGT
>JAOXJM010000019.1:73552982-73566185 GCA_026413425.1 Tringa solitaria
CCCCCGTTCCCTCAGCGCTCAGGGTCAGAGCCTTCCCCCCGGGCTATGAAAGGGCAAGGACGGGCCCAGGGGACCTTGCCCGTCACGGGAGGGGCCAGCCCGGTGTGGAGGGGGCTCGCCCGCGGCGAAACGGCCACGCTACGGGAGCCCAAGGGCAACTTGGGCCTCCCCGGCCGGAGCCCAGACCGGCCCTCAGCGGCTGGAGGCGGGGAGGAAACGTTTCCTGAACCAACACGGCCTGTCTTAGAAAAGCTTCAGAAAAAAAAAAAAAAAACCAACACACCACCAAAAAAAAAAAAAAAACCAACCCCCAAAAAAACCCGTCTAAAGAAAATTCAAGGAAATGCTTTGATTTTTTTAAAGGTACATTGCAAATAATTGTGTGCTCCAGAGAGATGATGGGAAGAGAGTGACTGATCTACCCTGTGTGTATATTGGCGTCTTGCAGACTGGGTAAACCACCCTGCTTTGGGACAACACAACCACTGGGACCATTTATTACTTGCCTTTTTTTTTTTTTAAGTACCCCGTTCTCTGGATTTTTTTTTTATTATTTTTTTTGGCCCTTGCTGCTAAAAGTGTAATCCCAAATTTTGCAGATGTTGATACCTGCTTATCTTTACAAACCTCTGACTAATCTTGTAAACCCCCTCACGCGTGTAACCCAAGGGGGCTTTTGGTGTTTAATGTCAAGCCCTCGGAGCGCTTTTTCTGGTCAGCCCGGGGTTGTAAATACAGCCATCTCCCCATTGTGTCGGCAGGCAAAGGTCAGGAACAACCAGCGCCACGCAAAAGGCGAGGAGGCAAGTTGTGCGAGGCACAGACCACCAGCATCTGTTTATCATTGTTGGAGCTGCAGGGGGAAAAAAAAAAAAAATTCCTCTGGATTTTGAGCTGCTAGAGTGAAGGAAATGGCTGGTGAGGTGAAATTGTTGGGGGGGGAAGATTAAGAGAGTCTTGATGAGCGACTGGAACAAATTAGCGATGGAGGAGCAGAGACGAGAGGAAGGACCGAGGGGCTGGAGAGCCCAAGGTGCCTGTAGCTACAGATGTACAATTCCCCGCCACGGCATGGGGTGTGTGGGATAAGCAACTTGCTGCAAGAAAAGCCATCTTGACCCAAAGTTGGCTGCCCATCTTCGGCTTTCTCCCCTCTTTTTTTTTTATTTTTTTTGGTATTGACAGGTCGGTGGGAGAGAGTGATTGGAGTGGGTCTGGTGAAAGAAGTGCCTTCCGTGCAGCCCGCTGGCAACGGTCACCCTGGTGTCCACGTCATGGCAGAACCAAAGCTCCCGCTCACTTCCCAGCTACCCCAGCAAAACCCGAGGACGAACGAGGAGCACAGCGGCAACAGCTGGTTATTGGGGGGAAGAAAGTAAGTGGGAAATGGCAGGAGCAAATGAGCGAGTAAGGAGCAAAGAGAAGGAAGGGTAGGAGAAGGTAAGGGAGGAAATGAAGGAGGCGAAAATGGGTGAGGACGAAATAAAGGAAAGATTCACAAGAACAATGCAGAGTGAATTTGGGTGATAAAAGGGGGGAGAGAATAGGGAGAGAATCTGAGAAGGGCACGTTAATGAAGCATGAACCAAAGGGAGGTATTTTTCCCTCATTCGTACAGAAAAATGCTTACATGTCTTGTACCATGGAGTTCAGGTGGAGGCTAGCCATGTGACTTACTGCATTCAGTGTGAATGCAGGTAGCAGAAAATGGTACAAAGAGAGGCAGAGAAAGAATCAGGACAGAGAACAAAGAAGGACTTGGGTTGTGGGTAAAATGTAAAAAAAATAAAGAGTTGCAGAGGGAAGGAAAAGAGTGAACATGGATATCCTTGGGCAAACACACAAAGGATACACACAAAGGATAGTTGACACTTAGTTTGGGACAGGATCATTGTAACCCAGAGTACAATTTTCATCTAAATATTTGCTTGCCCTTGTGGAAGAGCTGTTATCATCCCATCAGATACCTTGACTACCACCCCTTCAAGGCTCTATGCAGCCAGCCATCAGCAGTAGTATCAGCAGGGCTTTCACATGAAACTGATAACAATGGTGAAATCGTTCCTGGGCAAGGCAGTCATCTTTGCATCTTCTTTGTTTTTTTCCCCTGTGAAATCTCTTGTTTGCCTCAATAGTTTTGATTGATTTGTTTGTGGTTTGAAGGGTGGGGGGTTATTTTGAGAAGATGGCTGTGTCAGTGTTGTGTCAGCTTTGTATGGGGAGAAGTTTTGTTCTGGAAAAGGACAATGTTGAGGTGTTTCCTAAAAATGCAAGGATGGGATTGCTGTAATGTCCTTAGATACGAATTCCATGATAAGATTTTCACAGCTGAAAATGCTTTGTTATTGTTCTTCACGTACTTTATTTGCATTCTTGTGATTTATTTTGGTCTGAAGGACTGCAAGTGCCTTGCATGTTCATAGATCGAATTGTGAGTTGGGGCTGAGTGGAAGGAACTTTGGGAGGGCAGGGATGGACACTCAGACCTGCAGAGGATGGCTCTGTCCCCAGTAACAATGCTAAAACTCCTGCTCTGTACAGGTCTGCTTCCCAGGCTATCGTTAACATTCAGGTGATGACTTTGTAATTTTGCTTAGAGATCCTTCAGTGGAAAATACAGAAATAGTGCTAGTACTTATTTATTATGCATATGAGAAATAGAGCACAAAAAGGAGAAAGGTACTCACAGGACTGTGCTGTAGGTTTACCAGGCTACTGTTACCAGTGCCTTGGCAGGAATGCTATCGTCATGGTGTATTATCTATCAGGATCACGCAAACAAAACGTTATCACATGGATACAAAAGTTTGCTTAGGAAGCAGGTAAATTAGCGTGAAAAAACATCCAAATAGTCTTGTGAAGTTTTATGTGTTGTTAATTCTTTCTTAAAGTGTTTATACATGTATAATATCTGTGTATCTGTGCCCTTGCTCCAATCATTTTGAGCACAAACACTGCTCTTAGCAGCAGCACTTGTATCTCATGAGGCCAGTATTGTAATTAATGAGATTCGAGGCACAAATACTGAGACAAATTTAAGTTTCTAGTATCAGAAATGAAGATCCAGTGTTTGTTAAAAAGGGGGATGAAGGGGTGGCAGTACTTTAAAGCTTCTCAGTCCGACACTGGAAAGGAATTCACAATGTATTTTTAGAGTGTTATAAAAATCTCTTACATAATGCTGATTAATTCTTAGGTTTTAGGGAAGAGCACTGGGCTTTGTGTATAAGAGTGTTGACCAGCTAAGCTACTGAAAAGGGCTGGTTTGGGCTGGATTTTTTTTTTTAACTTCTTGGATACAGAAAGCTGCAATTATTCAATTATTACAGGATTTTGCCTTTGTTTGGGCGTGTATGAATATTTTTCTGGAAACTGCGTCTTATTCTTGGAAGTCTTTATCATTTTAAAGCATATGTTATGTTATATCACCCTGTCTGAGATACAGGATAGCTACAAACTGGGTGGTTCCCCCCCCCCCCCTCTCTTACTGCAGCTAGTTACATTATGGATTAACGTTAAGAATGTCTGCAGTGAAACATTACTTGTGTGGCTGTGTAAGACTTACTTAAACAATGTAACTTATGTTACAGAATCATGATTTTCCTCATATACTTACAGTAACATATACAGTTACATATACAATTACTGTATAGTTCTGCCCATTCTGTTGATTTTCAAAATCATCAATTAATCTAACTGGCAGGTTTCGCACAGCTCTTAACAAAGGGCTATTCAGGAAATTAAGTTGGTAAATAGTACTCCCTTATTTTACTTCTAGTTATATATCGTTATTGTTGTGTAGCTGAAAAGATTTTTGGGGCAAGATATCATGGGAAAGAGACGCTTTTGTTTGGTCTTTTTCAACAGATACGTGACCAAGGCAGCTTTGAAGCCTTTCTGAAGAATCCTTCCTCCTTCTGCAGGATGTTTAATCTTTCTGGGGAGTTTCTGACTATGAACCTCATTCTGCAGACTTTCATTCTTGTGCCATACAGATGAGTAAGAATTGCTCAGGTGAGTGAGATGAGCTCTAAGTCATTATTGCAGAATGAAGGAGGAATGCATGGGTCACAAGTGCAAAACAAAAGCTTTATTTGTCTCTCTTTTCCAGTTGGGAGGGAATAAAAGTAATTATAGCTCAATGGAAGGGAGGGATGTTCCTTATGGGTCTCTTCCAACTGGAGATGTTCTGTGAATTCCATGGTTCTAAGTCTCAAAGAAAGGCTTACTGACTTGTTTGTCACCCAAGTCTCCTGCCAGCAAGGACTGTCTCTTTCCCTCCATGATACCTTTAATAGGTGTTTCTGCAGCTCTCCTGGAAGGAGTCACCAGCACCAAGGCTGCTCTGTTGTGTTTGGTTGCCTGAATTCTTTTCACCTTCTAAAGGACATTTGTCCTGTGAGATGCAGAGCAGCTCACTGGGGACATCTTCCAGCACGGAGCTACAGGATAGGGAGAGTCACTGCTGTATGCTGAAGCCAGCAATCTGCTACAGTTACTTCTGTAACACAGTCTGTCCTTGCTTTCTCACTCTCCTTCTCCCATAAAACGTAAGTTGTGGCCCTGCTTTCCCCCGTCACTTTCTTTTTCCAGTGAGAACCATGATTTCCTCCTGTCTTTGGAGAGGAGGCAAGGATGCTTTGCAGCCTCCTGTGACACAGGTCATCCATGAAGGGGTCAGGGAGAATCCGAATAGGTTCAGCTTAAAAATAAAACTTGCTAAGAATAAAACTTTCATTGCTCTTGCTGATGATGAGATGGTTGCTCGCATATGTAAGTACTCTGGCTTCCAGTTTGTGTACACATGCAATTCAGAGTATCGGAAATTATCTGTAAAGGGCACACAGTGAGGCACCGTTCTGAATCTTAGTTCATACAATGGAAAAAAAAAAAAAAACATGTTTGTGAGTACTGTCTTCTTCCATATTAGTTCTTATGACTTCGTTCTCTGGTGTCTCATGTGGTTTCAGATCTCCCTGATGCTGTTTCCACCGGAGGGGCTTTCACAGCCTCTCGCTCGCTCTCACACACACAGGTGCTCACATGTGTGCCTTCTCTGGTGCTGGCTACGGGTTGAACTCATGTTGCCTCTCATGCAGAAAAGCTCAGATACAGCCCCCCTCTTCTCCCCAGCCACGTATTTTCACTTATAGAACTGGAATTGCTACTTTTTTGTCAAATTTGGTTGATAATTGGGTAATGGGTTAAAATTATGACTGATAGACACATGAACACCCACAGCATGTGGGATCTCCCTCACTTCTTTGGTTAGCATGGCTAAAACTGGTTGGTTTAAGCTATCTGACCGAAACTAAATGTTAGCAGACAACCCAGTCTGTGGAAAAAAAAAAAAAAAAAGTATGTAGCCTCAGTTATTCATCATTTGAAGGATAGCTGAAAGTCACCATTGCTGGTTCAGTCAAGTGTTACATCAGGAATGTGACTCTTACATCCTGTCTGTGCCAGTAACCAGGAGAAAAACAGCTTGAGGACTGGGGATATTGGTGGATGTGAGGCTACACTGGACCCTGATCCTACAAAAAGATCCATATGGGCTGTTCTGTCTTCACATGATGTGGGTGCAGGGATTTGAGGGCAAGAATTTTACTGCTACGGTGCCTTTGCTGCCACTTTTAGCATTTAGTGCTATGCTAAAAAAAAAAAAAAACAAAACCAAACCCACAAACCAAAAAACAAACCAGAAATCACATTAGCAGAATCAAAACTGCTGTTAGCAGAATCAAAATTGCTTTTATTTGCAGGGTCACAACACTCAGCAATATGTTACAGAAAAAGGATGAACCCAGTATGGAGTTGCTGATAATTCCTGAGTTGGTTTGACATATGCAGACTGCTGTCGACTTCAACAGGCTTATTTAACACATTTGTTTCTTTTGGTTTTAGGATTAGTCAAAATGCGATTCTGTGAAGCTGTACCAGTGAGGCTGCATTTCATGAGCTGTAGGCCTAGAGTTGCAGGCTTGGGGTTGCACAGGTGCATCAGCAGAAAGACTTTGGCTTCAGCCAGCAATAAACTATAATTAGGGCAAATAACCTCTTCAGAACTCTCAACATTTTCACATTTATTAAATTCTGTTCGTAAAAAAAACCCAAACCAAACCAAAAAACCCCCCACATTCCCAAGCAAGCAGTACCACTCAAAGCGAAGATCTGGGAAAACAAATGGCTGAAGCTATCATACTGTGACAGCTTTGGCAAACCTTTACACAGTTTTATAAAACAAACACATGTGATGTTCTGTTCTCTGGGTAGATCTTTACATTAGAAGTTCATACTTAACACAAAAGATGAATAAAATGGTTCTCTCTCTCCACATATTTACTGAGCACATATTGGAGAATTAAGTATCATCCCAGTGGTGTACCGTATCAGCCATGCTTGATCAACACATTCAAACATTCAGCAGTTTTGTGGAACTTTTCTGCCTCTTTTGATGTGAATAACCCAGGGAACAGGGAGATCATTTCAGCCTGTGCTGTGCACTTAATATGCAAAGGAGCTAATTTCTCTGGATTTCAAGAATCGTAGAAAATAAAATCATTGTCTGGGGGCTTGCTCTTCTCTTCAAGAAGTATGAAATGTGCTAGTGGACTCTGATAGCCAAGTCTTACTTCATTCACTTTCAACACCAACATTTGAGCTGCTTCTGCTTTTTATGAACTATTTGAGGTTTTCATGTTCAGATATATTGAAAACTGCTAAAATTTCACCCTGTTTTGGTCCTGGAGCCCAAGGAGAGGGTGGTGATGATTAAAAACACTGGCACATACCAAATCAAAGTTATACCATACCTGACCGATTGTTTAACAGCTGGCCAATAGCAGTGTTAAAAGTGAAAAAGAAAACCATAGCATTATTCATTAATTTGTACTTATATATATATATTTTGTTTCTCTAAAACTTCCAAGAGAACACAGATTCATAAATGAACAAAGCTATTACAGGAATATAATCCACAGCACCTTCCCCAAAACCCAGCAAAATAATTATGCTTGATAAAAAAATAATAAATATGCTTGATTAAAAATGCTTGATAATGTATAGTACCAAGAAAATAAAAAAAAGCAAGATGATGTTGCTTGTTTCTCACACAAGCTTTCACTGAACCAAAAGTAGATGCAGGACTTTGTCAGTATCTTTGGCTTTTCATGGGTAACTGGGAGATTCGAGGAACTACAGCAAATTCAGTCCCTGTTACATCTGTGTGTTACAGGCGCAATTACACCAGAGGGACCAAATTACAGCCCTTCCATTCTGGGTTCTCTAAAGGTAAAGAAGGGAGAAGCAGGGTTATAATGGGGTATAGGCAGTGCCACAGCCCCAAACTAGGTTGGGGGGGGAACCCTTTGACTCTCAATACCTCCTGAGGTAACAACACCTGAGGGTTGCAAAGATAATTTCCTACTTGGGTTCATCTTTGATTCAATTTTTCTTGGTTTCTATTTGGAATAGGTAGAAAGGTAAAAGGCAAGCATAACCTGTAATGTTAACGCGTGAATATCGTTTCGGAGATTTGTTTTGGGGTTTGCGCAGCAGATTGTTTTGCGAGACAGAGCCTTTTATAGAAACCAGACTATTACTTATATTCTTTGGCATTTCCATTTATAAAAGCTACTCATGTTTACACACACGCGCGCGCACATACACACACATGTGATATTGTTCATATATATTGTTCATCTGGTAAGGAAGAAATAAAAGAAGAAATTGATACCAGTCTGCATATGTGTTCAAAAGCTTAGTGAATTCTTCAAGCTCTGCTGTGGATCAGATTTCATGAAACTGCAATAAAAAAATCCCTTTTTACCTTGTCTTTGTGTGTTCTGAGGTGGGTTTGTAAGGTTTGAATTACTGGGTAATCACCAAGAAGTCTCCTTTTCATGAGCTTGCAGCTGGGAAATGGACAGTTTAATATTAATGGGAAGAACAAACTCTCCTCCTTTCTATCCCCTTTCTTCTCTGCACTTCTGCTTCATCATTTTCTTCTCTGAGGTCCCTATCCTGAAATTGTGGAAGTCCAGGATGAACTACAAAACAAGAACGGAGCACAGTTTTTCAAAATCCCGTTTATTGACTTCGTGAGCATCATCTGACACTAACTTATGAATATTCAAGACTGAAAAATCAGATTAATTGATGTATCTGCAATTATTTATTCAACTCAGAAAGTAGTTTGATGTGAATCTGCAGGCTTTCCTTCTGAAACACTTATGAAATACTCTGCCATTGCCACGCCGGGGGAGGCATGGAACTAATCACTTCTGTCTTCCAAAAGAAGAAGAGTATTAAACGTTTATTGAAAATGAATAGACACAAAAGATGATTGAATTTTAATAGAAATAAACAGTAGCACAGTGTCTGTAATATGGTGTAAACATATATATAATATATCCACACCTGCACTGTCTGTGCAGCGTGGATGTCTTCAAAGATGCCGTTAACTTCCATCGGTTAATGATGTATCTGGGAAGGTTTCTGGATAATTCTCCCACTGCTGATCACCTCTAGATCCGTTCTGGCTTCCCTTTCAAACAGGTTGAGCAAGAAATGGAAGTTAGTTGCCAAAGTTTTAGCACATCACAAGTTTTTTTTTAGATTAAAGGACACTTACTGATATTCTTTCTCATTTAAGCCAACTGCTGGAAATCCAGTGCGGTGAATGAGCGAGGACAACCCCAACGCAGGGTCTTCAGGGACTGCTAGGTCCAAGGCAAACTAAGTTAACCTTTTGGGGGGATTTCTAGCACGAAGGAACTCTTTGCACTCAAAGGGATGTGAGAGCTGGTTGGGGACTATAGAAGTCATGGGACTGGACTGCACTGAACTGAGAGCTCCAAAAGGTTTCCCGCTTCTCCATTTCTGGATAGAAAATGGTATATTTGAATAAAACTCTTTGCTGATGACTCTTCAGCTGGTTTCTTGAGTTATGCTTCTTGTGTCACTCTTGTGACCTCTTGCTTTGGCCCATGAGAGATTTGTTTACACAGGCAGAGTGGTTCTCATGGTTGAAGCCACTTGCCTTCTCCCCAGGTGGTCCTTCTGTCCAAGGAAGTTTGGTCCTGTGGGTGTGAGGAGAATCGAATCCTGGTCGGAGCAGCTGGACCAGGGAAGGTTACAAATGAATTCCCGAACAAGGGAACAGAGATGCCTCAGGGCTGTATTAGAAACAGTGGCTTCTCCCATCTGTTCTCTCCTGTTGAGTTCTCCACATACTTGCTGCTGGTAGGCTGCCTGGCGTGGCAGTTTCCTAGGATATCTGAGCAAGAAGCATTTAAGGTGAAGGGTGTTATTTAAAATATCTTTCTTTTATTTTTTTTTCATACAGAAGGTCAAAATTTATACCCCAGCTTCATGGTGCTTACCTGATCTCTGGTAGCCTTTTTCCCCTGGTGATTTAGAAGTGGGCTGGAGAAGTAGAGATATTTTAATGTCTTCCTTTTCCTTTTTTTTTTTTTTTTCCCCCATTCTCTTCTGCACTTAAAAGAAAAAAAAAGAACTAAACCAAAACATTCCTCCAGCAGCAGGAGATATGTCTGACTAGTGCATCCCAAGGAATAGATTTTAGTAAGGAAGGACGAGCTGCGGTTTTTATATGACTGCTGCTAATATACAAGAGTGCAGGGTAGGGAGGCAGCTCTTGGGAAGTTCCTCCCTGGCCTGGAAGGGCATCATGTCCGATTATGACAACTTACTTAATTCCAGACATTGGTAAACGAACAGGGATGCGGAAGGGCATGTATATGAAAGAGGAGGACTTTTTAATCTTGCGAGCTGGCCCTGGGGGGTTTTGGTTCAGAAACAGACAAGAGTTATATAGAATTCCCAGAATACAGCTGGTGCACCCATAACTGCATTGGCTATAATAGGATTTTTTACTGTGCTAGGAATGAAATATCGGGCTCTCATTGTTATCTTTCCTTGTGCAGCTGTAAAGAATTTATTTGTGAGTTTTACAATATCCAGAGGTGGTTCCTTTGTACCCTTTTTCAATAAAGTCGAAATGCCAAAAGTTTTTTAGTTTCTTATTACTCTCTTTGCCCGGTACAAAACCCTTGTAGCAATCCGGAGGCTGGCACGTCTGTCCTGTCGTGAACTGTTTCTAAAAGAGTCCATTTTCATTTCCCTGCATACCTGGTCCTTCTAATGCCATTTTTAGGTAGACCCGCTATTGAGTCTTTACCAGCAGCTCGAGTTCAACAAGCCTATGCCAGACTAGTGAGACATTTGTTAATGGCTCTGAAAAGCTACTTTATTTTATCTCTTCTTGGCAAGACTCTGGGTCATACCTCGGATTTTAGGCGTTCTCTGTTCAGTGTATTGAAATTTCCCGTAAGCTTGAAGTGTCCCACCTTCAAATGGAAGAAAAAAATAGTCATACATGAGTGTGGGCATAAAAACATTTCACTGGAAAAAAGATACCTCAATTGCCCAGAATGCTGGATTTCTGGAAGGAATTTCCACATGCTAGCTTTCTCCCTGGTCTTTCTTTTGTAAGACTACCATGCTTTAAAGAGTTTGGCCCCAATTCCTCATTGCCTTGAGTGGGAGCAGGAGTGGGCACTTGATGCCACTTCCCAAATACTCCACTTTCCATCATCAGTTGGTGGCTGCTTGTGAGAATTGTTCTGGATTTGATACAGCTGTTTGGGCATATTCAGTTCTGACAAACAACATCCTTTTTTAAAAAGGTGTCAGTATTAAAGGTAACTTTCATGTTAATGGAAAAGACAAATTAATCCAGCAAAGAAATGCAGAATAATATAGAGAGCCCAGTTTAGATTATATTTCTCTTTCTCCTTGCACACTGATTCCTTAACATCAATTTTAAGAAATACCCTTTTATTTTTTTCCACTGAGAGGTTTGTTTTTTTTTTTTCTCTTTCACTGTCTTTTATGAATCCCCTTTCACCTCCATAGGTGCTTGTCATGTATAGGGAAACAATACATTTGAAATTCAGATGTAGCAGGTCTGATTACGTTGTCTATTCATGAACAAGTTTCCCAATGAAACCAGGACAGGTCACGGTGTAGGACTAAGCATTGCTGTTAAGGAGTAAGGAAACAAAAAACTTCAAACTTTTTGAAGGATATGAGGGAAACTGAAGAAAATCTTTCTCGCAACCTCTTCCAGTGAATCGACCACATATATATATGTCTGTCTTCAACAGCTATTACCCAACAATCTCCTTCTCATTCAAGAAGTACTTGGACAGATGGAAGTCAAAACAGTAGGGGACTAATAAACTGTTTCAAGGTTCCCAAATTAGGTCTGCTTAAAAATAAAAAATGGATTTATAAATGCTAGCATCCTATCGGAGTGTTGCCACTGATTTCCATGGTTCTGGCAGTATCTGGCTCCTAACACAAACGCAAATGTCGTAATTTGTTTTCCATCCCCTCTGATGTCAATGTAAACAATTTTCTGGATTGATTTGGATATTTCTCTGCAGGAGTATGAAGCCTAACTCAACAGTATTGTGTTAGTTTATGAGAAGCAGAAGGGGAATCTGACAAGTTTAGTGACATTGTCCAAGCTATCTGAAACATAGGAAATGTCTTACATAATGAAAAGCATATTAGAGTTTAAAATCTGTCCTATATTCATTGTTTAAGTGTACATTAGAAGGATACTATGTCAAGACTTGAGCTAAAAATGATGAAGCCAATGCAAAAGGCATAGAAGACTATTTCTATGTTGACTATAATGTTTCATACAATTCACTATGTAAATCTCCTGAAGCTATTAAAATATTTCTTGATGATATTATCTTTTCTCTCAAGATTCGTGGGAAAAGTCAGTTTGTATAGGATTGTGTACAATACTTATAAAAGGCAAGATTCAATCTATCCTTTCCTGTTCTTTTAAGAATAACCTGATGCATCTTTCCCTGAATATATCTACCTATCTTTGCTCTTGTCTTGCAGTTTGAATTTTAATTTAATCAACTGCATTTCCCAAGGAACTCTTACATTCAGACCCAAGATAGCAAAAGCATTTGTTTGCTGCTTACGAACTATTAAGATCCTTTGACAGAGGTCTCTAAGCCCGTTTTTAAACTGACTTACTGGAAGTATTTCAGGAGATACTTTTTCAGAAACAGTTCAAAGAAGCAGATGAACCTAAGTGGGTATTGCATATAAAAACTGCCTGGTTTTGCTTTTCCAGGTGCTGCACTTGGTGTGAGAATTCAGGGGTGCTTGTCCCTCCTAACGAAGGGCGCTGCAGTATACCAGGGGCAGCCCAGCATTTCTGTACTTGCCTCTCAGCCTGGCTCTTAATTTTGAAGTCCAGTCACTCTGTGCTCAGCTAACAACATTGCTTACCACAAAAGGTTTCAGCAAAAACTACTGCTAAAATTGCTCGGTGGTCAGTTGTTTCTTGAAATTAATTTTCAGACTGAGTAGCTGCCGGCTGTGAGGAGGTTCAGGGAAGACTGTCTCCCCTGACTGCCAGAAGTTGCCTAGGACCTTCCCATGCGCAAGCAACACATTTTAAAATATGCACTTGCTTAGGCACATTATTATTCTAAATGTCTTGAAGTTATGTTCTCACTCTTTGTCACCATAGAAATGATTATACACTTACTTACCGTTTTTTCCAAAGAAGGACTGCCTGCGTATCTGGGTGCGGATACGATGGCTCTCCAAGGCATTGAAGAATTACTTGACTGCAAATGAGGGACCATGTCTTCACTGCCCAGGGCCGAGCAGGAAAGGAGCAGCTGCCACCAGGCTGACCAAACACATTTTGAAAGGGGTAGGCAAGGCAGGCTGTGGACAAGTTTCTCTTCCAGCTGCAGCTTTACTAGCTGGAGAAATTGGTGTTGTGGTGTGGTGTCACCCCTCTGAGGGTTGTGGGTCCAGACCTGCCCAGCAAGATGCTTCAGCATGTGCTGCTTAAGCCATTTTGGTTGAAGTAAGCTGTCCCCCAGTTACAGCACAAGCCGTATAGATGCAAGGTAATGCTAGAGATGCTGCTGCTATTTCAGCTGCAGCAGAGGACCCCTGGGCAGATGTTCTCATGGCACTTGCTTGTGCAGTGGCGACTCGGGGTACTTAGCCGGTACAGAAAGGGTACGTGGATCCCTCACACCCATGTGAACTTAGAATCATAGAATGGTTTGGGTTGGAAGCGACCTTAAAGATCATCGAGTTCCAACCCCCCTGCCATGGGCAGGGACA
>JAOXJM010000019.1:73572193-73586700 GCA_026413425.1 Tringa solitaria
TGATGGTTGGGCAAGATGATCTTGAAGGTCCCTTCCAACCTAGAAGATTCTGTGACTCAGTGATTCTGAGTGGGGTGGATGGTTGGACTTGATGATCCCAAGGGTCTTTTCCTGAATGATTCTGTGATTCTACAATTCTACTTTTGTTTTCTTTGCATGAAGGTAGCATGTATGTCTTCATCAAAAGTACAAGCTTTTCAGTATGTTGCAGCAGAGTGTGGAAGTTTGCCCGTTCCCTTCTGGGTGCTGGAAGGCAGGGATGGAGGAAAGGGAAGCCCTAAAGCAGGGGGGGTAGCTGGGGCCCTGTTATCTGCAGACAGGTAGGGCAAAAACCACGGAGGAAATCTGTATGTTATTAACTGGCTCAGTTAATAAAAACTGAATATATTTGACACGTTTAATGGTTTAAATATCTCTTAAAACATTTTACTGGCAAAATTTTAAAGCCATAGCTATTTCTGCACTGAGCTGTGGAGCTGTGAAGAAGTTCTCCCATGATGTTTTGCGGATAGAAAACATCAAGAAAGGCAAAAAGGGCAGCTCTAGGTACGGGAAACAATGGGGAAAAAAATCCTCCATGTGCATTTATACATGCACTTACATTTGCAAACACACACACACATACACTCTTTGTGCAAAGCTGGTTTGTCCTGGAGGAGCAGAAGATGAAACTAGGAGCAGAATGAACTTTGAACGCAGCAGCTGTAAGAGGAAACACTGGACGTAAAGGACACTTTCAAGTATCAAGCTGAGGTAGGAGATGCTGCAATAAACACACAATAGTGGAAGAAGGATGATCATTTGCTTGGATGGGGGAGGTGGGAAGGCTGCTGAGCTCTGGGGCCTGTGTCCAACACCACTGTTATGTCCCCCACGCTGCTCTCCCTGAGAAAGCTACCAAAAAGGTGGCACCAGCAGCCAGCACATATGGCCAAGGGGAAGAACTATCAGATTGCTCTTCCCACAACTATTAGTGTGCAACCAAATGCTTCTCGATGGGACAGAAGTAGTGCATGTTGCATCCTCACGGCAGTAAAGGCCAAAATCACACCATTATAGATGGCTACCATTGTCAAGTGGGAGCTTCAATGAAACCAAGCCTCTTCTGCACCACATTACCAGAAAGGGGCTGAAGAACAAGTTGAGACTCTCTGATAAATTATGGCCCATGTCCTACTGCCAACATCGCCTTAGCATTTGAAATGCATGACAGAAAACTGTCCTAAATGATCGCTGACCTTCAAACAGAAGAGGGAAGAAAGCCAGACCCAACTTGACAATATCTTCTCTGATGCAAAAAAACCCCTATATTTAACTGGATTCTCATGAAAGATCACGTGTGCCACAAGAGGATAAATTTGGAGCATTCTCAGTTTCAGACTGAATATTTTATATAAACACACTAAACAGTATACGAAAAATACAGGGCTCTCCACAACAGTAATGCTCAGTGAGCTAAAAAACCAGACTGGGCCAGATCTTCGTTATAATTCCCAATGCAACCTATTCTTGAGTATAAAGTCTCCTGAGAGATACCTTACATAACAGGAAATTGTGGATAATCACAGAAAATACATCAAAGCCATTTCAGATATTTCTAACACAACAAGGATATACTAAATGTTAGGGGCAAAAAAAACCCACAAAACCAAAACAAAACACAAAAACCAACGTGCATATTAGCATTTAGGTTTTTATTTTGTAGGGCTTGGAATATTTCTTCCAGAAGCAGGGCTTATAAATTTGCTAGGGCGTGGAGCTCTGACCAGTCTGCTGTGTGTTATAGTCAGACTGTATGATCTCAACAGGAGAGCACAGAAAGGGAACAGGCACAGCGGATCAGAAGCAGTCAGGGAACATTAACTGCATACATGCATAATTATTACTACAGTGACCTGATGGAAATTTTGCAAGGCTTTCAAAATACTACTGTGTACTAGAAACATGAAGAGGGAAACCGTTCCCAAGCCCTTTTGTGCCTCCACACGCATGCCAACAGATAGAAATGACAAATAATATTATTGAGGAATATTAATTCCTAACAGCCTTTTAGCAGGGATTTTCAAGAGAGAGTAACTGGTGCTTTGACAATGGTAGAAGACTGCAGTGATACATAAAATGGAACTGTATGTTTTATCAATGTAGTCCACACAGGAATAAATAAAAAAAAAATATAACAAAATGCAAGAGCAAGGCACTCTTACTGCCATAGCCCTCCCAGTCTGCGTTGTGGATCCATCTATTTGTCTCTATATGTGTGTCTGTTGATTTTTCATGTTAAGGAAGTACTAAGATAACTTAAAAGGTGGAAAAAGAAAAAAAAAGCAAATTTATCACACAGGTTTTTTTTTTTTTTTTCAACAGAGTACAGTGGTGTCCAACACTGCACAGTAACTGAGTGCCAGGGCAGCGTTGGGGGCTGGAGATTACGGGGTTTAAAAATATGCTGAAATTAATGAAACACAATCCACCACTCCGTGGTTTTATACCAGCCTGTCTCAGTCTAAGGTCAAACTAGAAAAGTTTTCTGACACAAGCCATAGGTCTGACTCTCTCTTTGCTTCGCTGCTGACTTAGCGGGTTAGCTAAGAAAGTATAATATAACCCCGAAAATCCTCCAAAAGAACAACAAGAACAACAACAACAACAACAAAAAAACCCAACAAAAACCCTACAAATTTAGGTTAAAAACAAAAGTTATGGTAACATAAGTGTCTCTAAGTTTTGCAATAATCCTCCAGTACTTTTGCATCCCAAAAGGCTCCAGATGTGACCAGCCACTGCGAAATGGCAAGTTGTTTATCAGCATTCTACGCTGCAAACCGGCACCTGTAATTTCACTCTCACTTTGCATCAGCAGAATTAAGACATCCAGAAAAAAAAAAAAAAACAACCAAAAACCAAACACACCACCAAAAAAAAAAAAACAACAAAAAACCAAAAAAACCCCCCAAAAACCAAACAACCAAACAACCAAAAAACCCAAACCTTTTCTCAGACAGGTTTCTGGGTATTAATGCATAAATGTTTCTAGTAAAACGCCCTGTCTGTCACCCTCAAGGTGAGGAGGGATGCAGTGTCCCATTCTTCCCCCTGCTCCGCGGCGTCTGTGCAGCAGCATCTCTCTGCTGGGTGTTGAGGGGACCCGTACCAAGCAAAAGGCAGAAAATGAGTATAACCCGGCTACTGACAGCACCGTTATTAAACACCTGGTTTTTCTTTTTCTTTTCCTTTTTTTTTTGCCCCCGTCTTTCAGATATTTTTCAGCTGAGGGATGGGGTTTGCCGCCACCCACCCACGGGTTTGCTGGGGCAACGCTGGTGCCTGATACTCGTTGACCAAACTTCACTTCTGCAGGGCACGGGGAGTCTCAACACCGAAAATCACCTCGTTTTCCCCCCGTTTCCCTTCCTGATAGGGTCTATTCACAGCTTCATTTTGGTTTTTTGGGGGGGGAGGAAAGCATCCTCCTGGTTACTTCTTTCTGAAAACGAGTGCCACCTTCCTCATTTTTACAGCGGGTGGATTCTGTTGGTGATAAAAGCTACAAAATAAGCCACGCTGTACTCAAGGGGCAGACAGGTTTTCAGAAAGTCACCTCCTTATTTGTGCGAGGCACCTGCCAATTAATATGCTTAAAAATATCACCAGAGTTATGTAAGATCTTTAAAAATCCTTCTGCTTCTTGACTCCGCAGCACTTCACCTATTACTAAAAGTAATCAAGCCTCAATGTGCTTTAAAATAAACTCAAATCCAAACAGCCCCGATTTAAGGTGAGCAAGAAATTCTTAACTTCTTCCTCTTGTGCATAATTACTCAAACCTGGCCACCCAGCCTGATGTTGCACTAACGATTTTGCTGCCGTTGTGAATCTGTGTCCCTGGTCAGGCACCCCCAGCCAGGTGTTACCCCCCGCACCGTCATCATCAGTTAATGGTATATAATATAGGTGACACCGTTCACAATTTATTGGCATTTATGGGTGGCAGTGGCTGAACAAACCCCCCCAGGCTCAGTGTCTCCACTCAGCTGCCCAGGGTCATTCTGATCTCCCACCATTCTGCTTTTCTAAATTTTTTAAGAGAAGACTAGATGAGAATGACTCTTCTGGAGCAAGTTCTGGCAAGTATCTTCTTTGCAGCTTTGAGGGTGAGGGGAGAATGATTTTGGGTAATGGGGCCTCTACTTGGAGTCACGCACACGTTGGAGCTACAAAGAGCACAGGGGCAGAGTGAATGTGCTGTAAATGTAAATGGGCAAAGTAAATGGTGGCCTTTCCCAGTTTGTGCTGTAAAATGCTTTTAAACACAATGGGATGCGTGTAATGTAAATAATAAGTCCTCCTTAGCTACTCTTTAATGTACCGTGTGTTAGAAGCAATAGCAGCTTTCTGGCTCAAATTTATAGAAGATACTGAAAGTGAAACATGGTGTTTTCTTTCTCAGGAACCGATTCAGGCCACCGAAGTTAATGAGAATTTTCCTTCTGTGAGCTTTGGATCAGGCTTTAAGGCTAAGATTTCTAAATTTAAAATAAAAACAACCACCAACCAAACAAACACAAAACAAAACAAACCCCAACAACAACAACAAAAAACAGCCACCAAACAACAAACAAAAACCAAGCAACAACAACAACAAAAAAACCCCAACACTTTCTCATTCACCACCCATGTACAGATTCTTAGGACTGGACACCGCTGATGCAGGAGGATCTATTTTTGTACTGCAGGTACTCCAGGAAAGTACCAGGAGCCGGCAAACGTCTGTTCTTTCTGTAGTCTTGCAACTTCAGTAAACCCAAATATATTTAGACTGATGACTTGATTCTCTCATCGGAAAGATATGTGAGTAAGAATTGTTGTCTATCTTGTAAAAACAGCGCTACACTTGTACATGCATGTGTAGAACTGTTAAAGATTTTACAAGATACATGGGAATGTGTGCCTGCTTATCTAAGGAAAGAAGTGAGCTCAACATTAAAAAAGAAATCCACCCTCTAGCCGAGACCTCGCCTGCCAAGTTTTAGCTGTGTATTCTCCGTCTGAGGCGCGTACTCCCACATCCTGCACCGAGAGGTGAATACACTCTTTAATTTAGAGTGAAGATTTAGGAGCGAATTTGACTTTCATTTACATCATTAAAATCCTAATGAGGCTGTAAATCAGGATAAGAATATGGTTGAGGTCGATGGGGTTGGATGGATTTAAATGACTACAGAATTTGTCCATTTTAGGTGGAAATATAAACCAGACTAGCCAAAGTAGAGCACTGAAACAAATACAAATGCTGAAAGAAAAAGATTTCACATTCTTCTTGGGATCTGAACACAACGAGACCAGCCCTCAGTTTGGGGCCTGAACAGTTTGCTTCTTCTTGAAAAGAGATAACAGTGAAAATGTTTGCTGTCCTCAACCACAATGACCAAAACCAAATATGTTAACTTGGCCAAAAAAGAATTTTAAAAGGTCTGAAATTCTTTTTTTTTTTTTTTGCTAAAATATCCTTGATAATGTAGTAATTAGATGTGCATTTGTAGACTGCAGGTTTTATAATTTTCTTTAAGCTATTAAAAAAACAATATATTTCCCAAAATATATAAAACACATTTTCCACGATTTCCCCTTTGTAAGTAGGCTTCAATATCGCAGATGTTACATAATGTGGAATGATCTGGCACAACATATGCCTTACATGCACTGAGAGCTTTGGTTATGCATGGACAGAAAATTCGTTGTTGAATTTGAAGCTGACGTATGTTTAATTATGCCAAAATGCAATCCAAACTTGCTTTTTTATCTGGTATTATTCCTTAAGGGAAAAAAAAAACCCCAACCAACAACCCACAAACCCAAACCAAAACTACCAACTATAGTTGGTAGCATTATCTACATATGTAGTTATTGATTAATAGTTTTGTAGGTAACGCATGTCTGGGATGGACTTGTCCACCCAAGCAGCTGATGTTGACGTGGTGCATCCCAGACGGGGTTGATGGAATTCCACCTCTTTTTTCCAGTCTTTCTCTCTTTAACTAGCTCGCTTTTATTTTGTGATTAGCAGTTTTTCATTATATTTGAAGTCTTAATGAGTGCTGTTTTACAGTGTTTCATTGCAAGAGCGCATCATTTAGAAACTGAAGATGGTAACCTGCCCCCTCTGCCCTGTCCAGAACATGGGTTTAAGTGGAAGCCACCACCAAGCCCAGCCCATGGAATCAGCCTCTCAGCTCAGCTGTACCCAACTTGTTTTTGTATGTCTTAAAAAGCCATGTGATACTTGCCAGGAAATACAAGAAAATAAAATGAGTCACTAAAACAGTAGTTGTTTTTATTGGAAATTATTAAAATAAATAGTAATGTTATCATATATAAACTTTAATATTAACATCCTAGAGCAAAATGACTTCTGATTATGATTAGAAGCATAATATCAAGGACCATTTTGTCTTGCAAATAGTATTAATATGAGCTGATGCAAGTGGTGAGATTGCCTAATATAATTTTGCTGACACGGGACATGTAATGAGAATCTATGGAACATGGTGTGTAAACCCATTGTCTTGTGAGCAAAGCACACGTCTTCAAACGGCACAGCAGCAAATCTATGATTTAATTGTGAAGATTTTTCCTTACAGGCAGCATTAATTCCATATACCACCGATGTTAATTATGTTTATATTAGAGAGACACAAACATGATTATTATTTCTTTTCTAAAAGGTGAAGGGAGCAGTTTTAAAAACAAGGCAAAATTACCTATCAGGTTTCAAACCTGCAAGAGTTTGTATAGAGAGAATTTGTGGGTACAGAATTGCATTTAAACAGATTTGAAAACTAAAATTATTAAATTTTTTTTCTTCTGTTACGTATGTTGTGATCCCAATTCAAGATTCTCTCTTTTCTTTGAAAACTGTGCAGTATCTGTTTTCTTGCATTCTTTGATTTACCTGACCATATCACAACACATCCCAACACTTGAAATACAGATTTTAAGCCTGGCTTATGCAAAGGGCAGCGTCTACGGCAATGAAAAAGTCTGAGGATTTATACTACATTGTTGAAAGTGCTTAATATCTGGAATTCTTGAGAGTCAAGTGGGTGATCTGCAATGCCCTCTTAGTAGTTGCTACTTAACCCAGGAGTTAGTGGTTCCTAACTCTACGTAAAACCGTGTGTGCACAGATGTACTTCCTGATTTAATGATCACATAATAAAACATACATTAAAAGCAGTAAAGCTTATAATTAGATTTCTAGTGAAAATATTTACATTTGTCAGTCTAAAATACATGGCCCATGAAATTTTTGAAATATTTGCTTAAAAAGTGCTGTTGCTATAAACAATCCTAAAAGTAAACCTATTAGCTAAAATATTCACAAAAAGTAAACAGAAGGAGCGCGAACACAGCCAAGCTAAATCCAACTTTCTGTTGTAGGAAACACTTGTGGAAGCATTTTTAAAAGCGTGTTCCCAGCTCTGTCTCAGAGTCCCTCTGTGACAGGCATCGAGTCTTTCAAAACTTCTAAATACTGTTCTTTACAGAATTAAAAAATGTAGAAATAGACACCTGCTCCCAAACAACAACAAAAGAACTTTTATAAGGCTAAAATGATGTAAGGCGGCAAAGTCAAGCCCTCAACAGCCAGGAAGAGCCAGCATGACTCTGGCCCGTGAAACCTTTGTTACTGCCCGTACGCTGATGCAATCTTGCAGCACATATACTTAGGCTACTTTTTTTGAAAGACCACCTGCTAATTTAGCAACATAGAATAGATTTAAAAGCTAATGAATATTTATTCAACCTCATTTTTTAATGCATGACCACAGCCTTCCATGTAGTACACTCTTTTGACCCTGTTGTGTTAACTTTCTCCTAGGTTTGCCTATGATTTTCATATGTTTATAACATCTGCGGGCACAAAAGTATTAATCAATTCATTTTCAAAACAACTATGAAAATAACAAGGATGAAAGCTGAGGTAAAGAGAAATTAAAAATGAACACATTTTGGTGCCCGGTATGAAAATGTCCATGTTCTTTCTTCTGACCATTCGAGCATTTCTATTATTCGGTATGTTCCTTTCCATTAAGAGCTTAAACTCTATCTCGCTGTCCCATTGGTACCTGAATCCAAACTATGCATTTTCAACCTCAACCCTTTTTTTTTTTTTTGGCTGCTTTCTACCCTAGAGATTTCCCAAGTAGCGAGAGATGTGTATGTTTTACCTGTTAAGGTTATCTACGCTGGTCTGCTTCTGGGCATACCTGGAAAGACATACATCTTGTCAACACAGGCAATTTGGCCATCACAGCCCTGTCAAGATCCTCCATTGACCCTCAGTTAGATATTTATTGTATTAGAAATTGGAATGACTGGCTCAACCTGCGGTCAAAATCTCGGGAAGGAATTCTTAATCACCAATCTGCCATTTTCTAAAAGTATACGGAAAATGCTAAGGAGACAGGGGTAATGCAGGCTGGGATTTGACACAAAAAAAAAAACCCTACTCATGAGCAGTGCCATTTGGTGCTGAAATATCGCAATATTCGAAGACCTTGATGTCTGAGGGATGACACCTCTAATAGCAGGTTGCCTCCTAGTGCCACGCTAAGGTAATGACCGAGAAGGCAAAATACCAAATCACCAATACCAACACAGGTATCTTCTGGTGAGTCCCGCATTTAGTTAATGAGTAAATGTCTTATTATGAAATTTAATGCCTGCTTTTATGAGTGAATGATCATTTTCAAATGAAGGGTGAAAATTTTCTTAAATCCACTTAAAAAATAATAATCAAAAAGACCATTTCGCCAACCCCCAAGAAGGTTGTTTCTGTTTTCTGTTGTGGGTTACAGAGATGCCGTGTTTCAAGAAGTTTGTACCAGGGAGATTCTTCATATTTTTTCAACTTCAAACTTTAATTTAGCTCAATCAACTATTTGTTTTATCTTTTGGTGTAATAAACTGTTATTTTCTCTTTACACATATGATCTATACAATTAAAGAAAAAAAAGTGTTCGTCTTAGGTTCTTTTCTTTTTCTTTTGAGGATGTCTTTTGGAACCACAACTCCTCCATCTTCTTTCCAGAAATGATATACATAATCTATACTTCTTCATGCTTGCTTGGCAGAAGTAAAACAATTTTTTTATCTCCCACCCTTCAGATCTTTCAGTAAGAACAGTCAAGTGAATTTCACACCTCACACAATTGCAAAGGAATTACAGGCACATTGAGAACACTTGACTCAGTTTGCTTCCAGGATAATGTATTTTTGGTAAGAAGTAAAATTTACAGTATATAAAACATATCTTTGCAAATGAAATATAGCAGCATGAGAACGTTTCGTGTATATATATATATATATTCCGCTTTAAATATACGTTCGAGCAAACCTAAGGGAAGGCCTGATGCCTTAGACAAAGGAGGGGGAACTGCAGAGTGTGTTGTGCAGGGATCAAATGCGAATAGATTCGCAGATCAAAGGGGGCACAAGGGCGAGCCATAATCTCTGCAACACTCACCTCAGTTTACACACAGATCCCCCCTGATGTGGCGCAGGCTTACCGGCACCACTCCGCTTGCCAGCTGCCGGGAGGAAAGCGCCATAAGTTTAAAATCATCAAAGCAGGCTTTTGCCCCTGCCCCAGATTACGTCGCCTACGGTGGAAAGGGCGCCGTGGAGCCTGTTCTGCTGGCGGAGAAGGAGCGTGCAACTCTCCCACCCGGGAGAGGAGGAAGGAGCCCCAAGGAACAACAACAACAACAAAAAAAGGCCAGAATGCTGGGCAGTAAAAAAACTAACTGAACTAACTGGCAGGAATTACTCAGATGGCATGGTTGTTTGATTCTAACTGCTCCGTGTATCGACACTCCTTTGAGATCTTTCAGTGGTGGTGCAACGCCGCTTCTTGCACCAACAGCAGCGAAAAACTCTTAGGAGAAACATCACAAATAAATAACACTTTTTACCAGTAGTGAAATTTCACTCCCATCAGACCCTTAGTAGATTAAACTCCTTCCTCTCAGAAGCCCGATACAACCCAGGAAGCGACAGGAACCACGAGTCCATGGGAATTAATGTTTATCTTTAGAAGGTCAAAACCTATCACGGTTTCAGTTTTCAACTTAACATGGGGAAACGGTTCCTCAGGTTCAGCTCCTTAAAAAGCCTGTAATAAAACCGTTTAGAAGAAGAAGTTTGACTTCCTCCCGCAGGATTCATTATTTCCCAAATAAATGCAACATGGCATTTCAATACATGTATATTGTGACTTCACCAGTTTTTCGTATATATTTGAAATGTGATTGTATTCAGTGATAGTTCAAGGCAGGATTCTTTTTAAAATGTATAATAGTGACAGCATTCAGACATATTACATCATTCATTTGAATGAGAAAAAGTTTATGATTTGCTTGTGTTACAGAAATTGTACTTTACTGTCATTATCAAAATTACATTATTTAACCACTGTACAATTTTAATACCAAATCATCTTCTCACAGAAAAGTTCTGTGTGGTCAATTACAGTGTATTAAAGCCCCAACCATCATTTTCATATTACATTACAGACATTTTTTGGGCATTGTTTCCTCACTGTAGCTTTACTCTTTCATCAGATACAGCCTCACGGCTGGGATTTACAAAGCTAGTCTCAGCTGCAAAAAAATCCACAGGAAATATTGATACTGGGATCCGTTATGTTAAATTTACATATTAATCATCTGTGTTCTATTATGCTTATTATTCTTATGTTTCTTATATAATGCTTATATTTTTGGCTAATTTTCCAGGTCCTGAATATTAACAGGGTTTTAGTATGCATGGATTAGGTTATTATATTAGGGATGGAGTGGCTAAATGGGTGAAACCAAAGAATGCAGTAAAAATCTGTTGTCTGTGGAGCTGTAAATAGTTTCCAGCAGACGTGTTGCTGCCTACTCTGTAAGGCTCCATGCAGCCAAAAGCAATGGGCCTGGAGAAGTGGATTGGTTTATTTGCTGGAGTTCATGGGTGGCTATTATTGCTCTAGGTCAGTTATTAATGAGGAAAAGAAGGTTAACAGAAATAGGAGATGCTGACAGTCCAATATTTACCCTTTTGTGAAACCCATGAAATATCAGATAAAAACAGTGCTCCTGCCATGCTGATCAAAAAATCAGATGCCTTCTAAATGTGTCTGAATTTAACTGGACACTTTTTTTAGTATATGACACAAGAAAGTGTAGCTACAATAAATAATAGATATACACACAATGCATTAACATAACTGTCTAATTTCTGTAGTTATAATTAAGCTCAACATCCAAACTGATGCTATTTCTGAACAAGCTGATAATGCTCTTCCCATACAGTATATCCAAGCTTGAGGGGTGAATTTCATCCCCGTTATCTTCCTTGGTTGTTCTGTAACCAAGCTAAGACGACGTCAGGACTCTGGTAGCAGGCTTTTCTCCCTGTCTGCTGATTTTTTGGTCTAATTTGTTTTATTGAAGAAGCTGTGGTCAAAGATGGATGGGGTTAAATACCAGGAGATGTGGTGGAAAAGACACAGCAGAAAAGGCTCTACGGGATGGTCTCTTTGAAACAGGCAGCAAAGGCCACGTCCTCACTAGTGCAGTGCAATGAAGATCTACAGAGCAGCAGAGTGGGTGCTGTGGACCTGGTGTCCTGCAGGTTTCACTGAAGACTAACTCAAGTCTGGTCCTGTGGACAGAATGCTGCACTGAAACAAACTGGATGGGCTCTTAGGGTGCATCCTTTGGTTTAACTTCATCTGAGGAGTCTCATTTGCTCGCTTCGTGCTGCAAACACAACAATGGTAAGTTAGGGTAATTGGGATATCCACTTGAAAAGCAAACTGGTCTGAACTGAATGTGATAATGCAGATGGGCTCTTCAGGTTATTCTTTAGTGTACATTTCTGTATCTTACTTGTCTGTGCTTCCTCATATCTGAAAAGGGGAGATGGGCTAGAAAAAAGAAGCAAACTTCTTCAGCTGACGAGTAAACACCTCTTGAATATGCTGAATTTCAGAGCAGTGTTCCTGAAGAATTCCATAACTGCACAAACATTAGAGTGTTTCGATTTATCTTATTAAAGAAATGGGTCTGAACAGTCACCTGAGAGCTGGAACTCCATTTGCTGTAAACCAGCATAACATTAGAGTGGGGAGGGCAAATTAGGACAGCAGCCATGAACCCAGAGCACGCAATAATGCTTTATATTTTAATCTTAATGTATGTGATGCCTGGGCAGTTACTGAAAAATGAACATAACTAATAGCAAAGGGAGTAAACATGGAAATCTACAATGATTAATTACTAGGTTATGATAAAAAACTGTGGAAATCTAGTATGTAGATAAAAAGTGGTTTACCATAGCTGCTTTGGCATAGCTGATATCCCTAACTAGAAAAATGGGGTCCCATGTATCTATGCTGGAGGAATTAGTACTATTTCTCCAGAACAGAGTAGCGAAGCAAACGGTATCAGGGATGGAAACACGTTTTGGGGAATTTGTTATGTAAGGTCTGTACACCCTTTCTTTTAGTTAGGACTAGTTTTTATTTACTATCAATATTATCATTAGTGTTACTGCGCTGCCGTAAAATCCCCGTCATTCAGCACCAATTGCTGTGCAAACACGGACAAAAAGAGCTTTAAAAACGAGCAAAGGTACAACTACCCACAATGCCTGAGCGGGGGAATTTGGGGCTGGGCATTGCTCTGTGCTGATGTAGTAGAGTGTTTTAGTCCATCAGCTGCAGGCACCATCTTACTCAGGTCGCCCTGGTAGCTGTCCTCTGTCTTGGTAGTCTTTTTTGCCCAGTGAGTGGATGAAGGGGAAGGGACTCTGCACGCTCTGCTCTGGCACATCACAGACCGAGAGGAGAAAGGAATGAGAGTTCACTACCTGTGTTTAACCTTTCAAGCTAACAGAATTTTAAATGTGAAAAAATTTATTGGCATGAAGACCACGGGAAATATGTGATGCCTTTACTCTAAATAAAACCCAAGCTTTTAATACAATTCTATAGGAAATTACCATTTTTAGTATGTATAAGAAGTATTTAACTTCTGGTAATTTAGGACACGTTCCAATCCAACCATCCAGAAAGGCCAAATTATACATAATAAATGATTGTTGAGAAAGAGGTATCATGTTATCTGTCTTGTCCACAGCAGATTATAAAGCTATTCTAAACCACAAATGTTGAGTTCTTAATCAAAGAAAGTACTTACAATAATTTTACTACAGATTTTTATATAGCTGTGAGGATGTACGTCTGATGGAAAGATGATAAAATATTTTTATAAGATCAAATGTTATTTAAAAATTCATATTGCTGTATGTCTTGTACTAGCAAGTCTTTTCATTTTTCTCTCCTCTTCAGTATTGCCATAGTCTCAATACTGTGGTCTTTATAAGCAAAAATACCATGCGTGGCTTGCCTATATGATGACATCATGGGGGGGCATTACAGCAGCCTCCGAATAGTAAAGATGACAGTGAGATCCTGCTTCCTGAATCGAAGTTAGTGGGAGTTTCACCTGAGTGAGGAGGTTAGGATTGGGTCCCTGAAAAAAAAAAAAGGGAAGATAATGAGACTCAACTAGGAATAATGGGGTGATCTGAAGGCACGGAAAATGTAGGTTGAATATCATTAAAATCTTCCTGACAGTGAGCTCTATTATAGCAGGGAATAATCTCATCGACTTCAATGGGAGAACAGCCCGAGTAAGATCCGAGTAAAGGCTGGAGTAGCCTTGGTCCCAATCCAACGCCCACTGACAGCAGTGGGGGTATGTCCATAGACTTCAGTGAGGACTGGATCAGGCCCAGGGCGAACAGAGCAGCTACCTTTGCCTGAACCCACACCATTCCCAAGGTTTTTTCCATAATTGTTGCAAATAGTTGTTAGATGCATCTAAATGCAGACAACAGATGATGCTACTGGTTCATTTAAGCACAGCTGAAACCAATCACTTCAAGAGGTGTCTTCCGTGTGGTGCAAATGTAAAGAAGCTGTTAAAATTACCTGATTGCTGTTGTGCAGTCAGGTAATTTAAACAACAGAGGCCACTATGAAGAACACAGGTATTTAATAAGGCTATACTGTGTTGCCGGCTGGAGCTTATGTGCTTACAACACAGGGGGTTACGGAGGCCGGGCATTATCTGAATGAGAAAGCTGTGATTTTTGTCTTCATGCCTATGACTGCAATGGGCAAAAAAGCTGAGAAGCTCAGAGCAAGGATGCACCAGGCACAGTGTCAGAGATACCTGCAGAGCAGTGTGAAGGAAAAGCGGAGAAACAATCTTTTCTGTTCATTGCTCTCACAAGCAATTAGCGATAGAACAAGAGAGAATGGACTCAAGCTGCAACAGGGTAGGTTTAGACAGGACATTTGGAAGAAATTCTTTACAGAAAGAGCAGTCAGGCATTGGAATAAGCTGCGCAGGGAGGTGGTTGAGTCACCATCCTTGGATGAGTTTAAGAGT
>JAOXJM010000019.1:73598338-73623174 GCA_026413425.1 Tringa solitaria
TTTTTGTGCTCAAACTTGGGTGCCCCCCCCCCCTCCTCCCCCCAAACCCCCTTGCTTCCCGCCGCCCCTCTCCTCAGGCGGGCGCGCGGCAGTCCCGCGCTGCCGCCCGGCGCGCGCGGGCACCGGCGCGGGACACACACACACACACACACACACACACACTCACACTCGCGCGCGCACAGACACACACACACACACACGCACGCACAGCCGGCGCTCAGAGCCGTAGCTCGACTACAGTAATTCCCCAGCATGGGCGGCTTGAAACTGCTCGGGCTGAATAGCATTTGCTGTTCCGTCCCCCCGGCCGCCTCCCGCCGGCCCCGCGCGGCGCTGCCGCCTTCTCCTCCTCCTCCTCCTCCTTCTCCTCCTCCTCCTCCTCCCGGCTGGAAGTTGTGCTGACACAGGCCGGCTGCCGCACCAAGTTTGTCACCCGCGGCCGCCCGCCGGCGGGAAGAGGGGGGGGGGCGGCCGCCATCTCGCCCCTCAGCCAAGGGGGGGTGGTGGTGTGTGTGTGTCACGACTCGTGTGTGTGTGTGTGTGTGTGTGTGTGTTCTGAGGGGTGGGGTGTCCTGTGCGAGGTGTCATGGTGGTGGGGCCTCTGAGGAGAGGCCTGCACCCTCCGCGGGGCAGCGGCCCCGGTGCGGGTGGTGGAAGGCAGTCTGGTTTTGCCCATTAGCTTTGGGGGGTTTTTTGGGTGGTTTTTTTAGCTTTATTTCCTATTTTTAAGACGTGGGGACGGTGTCAGTGCTTCTTCCCGCTGTGTGGCTGGGGAGAGGGCAGCCCGGCAGAGCCAGGGCTGGGGTTGGGAGGGAAGGTGGCTGCTGCGGGCGGCCCTCCTTTGAACAAAGAGAGGTGCCAAAAAATGTCCGTCCTTCCTTCTGGAAACTGAGCAGAGCCGGGGAGCACCGAGGGTAGGAACAGGCAGACACTACACGTGGTGCGGCAGCAGGTATGCCCACACCTGTGCTGTCGGTCAGGCCGAGGGGCTCCACTCAATGGCACCTCCACTCCGAGGTGGCCTGGAGTTGCTGCTACATAATCTTCAGGGTTTGGAGGATTCTGGGGGGCGGGTGGTGGTTTTCTCTTGGCTTTGTGCCCTCCTGAGTCCTCTGAAGGCTTGGTGAGAGGAGGATTAACTCTTTGCAGGGCTCAAAACGTGCATTCCACACAAAACAGCCCTTGGCAGCGCTGACCTCTTAAAAATAACGTGCCTCTTTAGCACAGCCATAACCTGGCACACCTGAGGGTCACGACTGAAGGGAGGAAGGAGAGCAGGGAAGGTGGGAACGCTTGAAGCTACCAGGGATGGCTCTTTTTTCCCCCCTGTCATTTATGTTTTACAGCATGGGATTGCCAGTCAGCAGAAGGCATGCAAGCGTACCTGCGCCGCTCCCCTCCTCTGTACTGAGAAAGCCTAAAATCTGAAAAGCTTTGGCCTGCAAAGTGCCAACCATCAGTGCAGCTTACGCTAAGGAAGAGCTCAAAGAACACGTTTGGCCTCTGCCAAGTGAGCAGTCCCACTTGCTTTGGCAGGATGCTGTCCTGAAAGGGGGGAATCGCAGCACCCCCTGTGTCGTAACCCCGCTGCCCCAAAAATGCTGCCTTGTTTTCAGCCTGAAGCGAGCATCTGCCCACAGCAATCTTGTGGTATCTAATAAGGATGCAGCAGTGGTTCGTTCCTCCCCAGCATCCCTAATACAGGGAAAGGAACTAGAAGGAGAAGATGAATATTGAAATGAATGTGCCAGTGGGTGTTTGTGCGTCGGGGAGGAAGGTGTGAGGAAGAGCGTTGCGAGGGCTGGCCGAGGGCAACCCACTCACAAGGGACCAAGCAAGATGATGGGCTTTGCCTGCTGTGCTATAGACTATTTGAAATAGTCGTTATATATCCTGTACTAACCATAAAAAAACCCCTGAGCAGATATGTTATAGATTGATTGAGGGATATTTATCTTAAACTAGAATAAAGAATAATGTTCCCATTCAGTAGAGAGGGAATACTTGTCTCCGACTCCTCCGTGCTGTCTCCTTATTTTGGGGTCATTGGAGATACATTTTAAGTTCCTCTAGACTTAATTTGATTGGAGCTGGTGAATAGCTGTGTTTTGGTTTTTTTTAATAAAAATGATGGTAATACAACGATACATGACGTATTTTGGAATGTCTGGAGCTGCCTGAACAAAAAGTGGAGATGCTCTCGCTGCTCTTTAAGAGAAAGCTTACCATTCTCTTACAAAGTTTCTGGAAAATACTGGGCTAGTGCCTAGGATCATCATGCTGACCTATTTTTCCATTTGTTTTTTTGGGTTTGGTTTTTTTTTTTTGAGGGGTTGGGATGTGTGTCTTTCTAGTTAGTACAGGTACGTTCTGGGGAAAAGGAGTTCCTATAATCGTTTGCCTGGTACATGCTTCCAGCTCCGCCAGCTGTGGGGCGCAGATGAGCATAAGCAAGGACCAATTTCAAGATACGCAGCCCAGTCATTTTCACCAGTCCTTAGTTCTAACCATAATAAACTATACCAGCAGTGAAAACTATGCCTAGTTGTTCAAAGCTTCAAAAATTGCTGACTGACTCAGGAAAATAATGAATGAGTGCATGGCTGTACACATTTTAAATATGCACAGTTTCATATTTTTGTGATACTTTTACCTTGTATTTTTCTCTAATATCAATTGCCCAGCCTTTAAGTGAAGGGTGTTAGCCTATGTGAAAACTCTGAGCACTGTGCTCTTTTGGATTCAATTGCTGGTAAGTTAAAGAATAAATTAGTTTGCAAATGTTGGTATCAGATGCCTTAGCGTAGTGCCAAAGGAGGACATCCCAAGTACAGAAGGTGTGTGGGGCTGTGAGGATGTTGGAGATGTATTGTTAATTGAATATTTTCTTGGAACTTTTAATCACATTTTAAAGTCACGTGTTAATTACAGGTTGTAATTACATTATTTTTATTCAATAAAGGTTTTATTTCAAAAAAGTTTTATTTTAAGGCTTATTGTAAAATAACATTACCTGGATATGACCCTTGGCTCACAGAACTGATAAAAAATAATTTGGCTTTGGCATCTCCATAAGTGGCTTCCCATTGGAACCGCATACCCGCGTCAACCACAACTAGGGGATCGCTCCGTGTGATCCTGCAGGTGTAGTTCATCTTACATTACTCTGGTGGGGCTGATGGTCTATTTAAATACCTGACCCTGTGAGCTCTCCAGGCCTCCGGAAAAGCTGGTATTTCCAGCCCTTATGACTTCTGCTGGAAGCTCTTGGCGGACAAGGTGGTTGGCACCTTGATGGATTGGGCCCAGGGCTCTCCTAAGTCTCTTGCCTCAGTTGACCGCGGTGGGTCTGCTGTGAAGAAATCTGTGGATAATATAATGCTTTAGCATTGCAGATAAATAGTGACTTTTGTATGTCTGACTTTTTAAATCTTCTTGGAGAGGCACAAATTACTCGATCAAGCTGTTTATCAAAGCTGTTTCTGAATGAGGTCTCAAGGCACGCATTCATCATTGAGAGAAATTTCCTTCTGAGGCTTTTAAGGGGTTCCATCTCTGATCTGTACCTATAGAAGCATTTTTGTAGCTGAAAATGAATGAGTAAACAATTAGTGGTTTCCTGCATGCTTATATAGTATATAATGTCAGTGATTGCTAAGATGACCCATTCATTTGTCTAAATTTGCTGAGGCATATTAGAGCCTGCCTACGCAGATTTCTCTGAAAATGGCAAATGAATGCCTGTACTCTGACTCCACCCACTCACCACCATTTTGTTTGCGGGGCACATAAATAGGAGAGCAAAATTTGCTCTTCGTACACACAGTTAGGCATAACTGAGACTGCACTAGCAAACATTCAGATTTTCCTCTCATTAGTCACACAGGTCCCATGACAAATTTTTGGTAAATTTAGTCCAACTTGAGGTAAACAGGAAAAATAAAAGTGTGGGGAGTAAAAGGTAGCCTCAGTGTGATAGTTTGTCTTCTGTACTCTTAGTTTGTGTTTGTGTACTCCTCTTGCAGCCTAATGTCGCTCTAAGGAACTGTGTTTATAAAATAAACCTCCTTCTGTAACAGCGTTAAAGAAGCCGGTCATCAGCTCCAGTTGAGAGCGAATTCACACGAGGCTGATGCAGAACGCTGTAATCATGATTTTCTTGTTCCTGTCAATAGTTAGCATTTAAGTGCACACCTTCTCATTTTTCATTTATTTAGTATTTCTGTTAAAAGCACTGATTAAATGTTGAAATAACCTCTGGAATTATTGGAATATTTTGATTCTCAATTCAGTGTTTAGTATTCTCGTTCTGTAACTTTTTTAACTCTTCTTACAACAAAGACCCAGGTGTCCTGCAGGGCTCATTTTATGCATATTTAATAATAAGGCAGGTGCAGAGAACGTATTGCATGAGAGTAAAGGTAACTCTGGTGGAGCGTGGTTCTGCACAAGAGAAATATGGTGGGGCAGTAGGTACAGCTATGATAAAGAGAGTTTGTGCCCTACAGTCACAGTCCACCGTTAGCTGGTGTAACACTTTAATAAACAGATGAAATGAAAGTAACTGAAAGGAAATGGTTTAATCTCTTTAGCGTGCAACCACTGTATATTCTGTGAAGGCTGAATCTTAAAGTCCTAACTCGGCTGCAGCTGAGGAAAAACATCAGAGCTGACTGCATTGTAAATGATCGACTAATGTTCTAAGATAAGAGTCCACAAAATAGTAGATACCACTTACTTTCCTTGCATGTCGCCTGGTGGTAATTAGGTAGTGTCCAAAACCTCTGCAATTATCTCCCAGGTTATTCTGAATCTAATCTGAGCTACAATCTGTTCAGTATTTTACAGAAACATTAATTTAACTGCCTTGTAAGTGCATTGTGTGTATATTTCTAATCCAAATGCAATATTTACCATTAATGAAGAGGGCAGTACAATATCGGGGCAGAACAGTAGAAGCTGAAGTCAGTGACACAACTCCCAGAGATCTCATGGGTACAGGATCAGTTTTCTAAAAATATTACGGTAACACAAATAAACAAAAAAATTAATAAAAAAAAAAGAGGAGAAGAATAAACAATTGGAAAACCAAGCTGTTCCATGGCCCATGCAGATGAAATTCGTGTTTTTCTTAAATTTTCATGCTTTTTGTTCTTCACTGCAGTTGATAACCATCTCTGTGATGTTTTGTGTGAGAGTAATTTTATGTCAGTGTTGATGCCAGTTTTAACCCAAGAATACCTTGCCTGAAGTTGGAATTTGCGGCTGTTCTGTAATGCCTGTCATGTTTTTACATGTTTTGCCGCAGTGCTAATGAAGGTATGATATGTAGAAGGTGTGCTAATTTAATGTTTAGCTAAAACATGTATATGCTTAGGTTTGAAAATGAAGGTGGTAAAAACTAGATTAATGAGGTCTGGATAAAGAGCTGCTAGTGGATTAAATTATAACAAATAATTAATGTATACTGTTTTTCTGAAAAAAATTGCATTGTGTTGTCTAACTGTTAGAGAAATTTCTTAGCCTAGAAGGAACAAATGCTGAAAAAAATAATTTGATAACTTATTGTCTCTTGAAGTACCTTGGATTTGGGCAGCAGTTATTTACTGGTACAGCAGTTTTCTAGTCGTGGATCATGGCAGAATATGAAAGTTACCTCTGTGGACAAAATCTTTAATTTTTCCTTCTTCAGGCAGAACTTACAAAATGCTTTTACTTAATGTGTGTTAGGAAATTACTTAAATAATGCAACAAACGCCCATTTAGCGCGTGGCTTGATGCACTAATGTATACAGTAAGAAAACATAAACACCTTAAGTGTGGATTTAATGTTCCAGTGGCTCTCTAAAATGTGAATAGGGTCAGGAAATGAACCCAGTAGAAAACTGAAACCTGTATTTATGTCCCAGTAATGATACAGGGCTGAACTACAGAGTAAAGGATGCCAATAGCGACCACACAGTCTTGTATCTGAATGTCCGTATATAAGGTAAGCCTTTTTGCTCGCTACCTCGTTAATTATTATTGTCTGGGCAGAGGCTTACTACTGTATTCATCATGGTGCATAAAACTAACAGACATCCAGCTCATCCTGTTCTTTCTTCATGCACTTTGTCTGCTTGCAATTCTTTTTGCTTCACAAGTTAACAGCCGTATTAATCTTAATTTGTTTTTTTTTTTATTTTTTTTTTAACAATAACAGGAGAGAGAGAGGAGTTAAATACTGGAACTATCAAGAGGCAGCTCCTCTCAAGTACGTTTTCTGGCTATTTAAAGCATTTCGATACGTAGCATCTGTCACAAAATGTTATTCTGAATCCTGGCTTGACTCGCGGTGAGTTAGGGGAGTACGTGGGAGTACGTGGTTCCTCTGACCCATCATTAGGGGCCAAATCTTGATCCGAGTGTTGAGAAATTTCAGAGCCTTCCTGCGCCTCGGTAGCTCACACACACGGTGTGACTGCGCACTGCCAGACTGGTCTTGAGGTCGAGTTTACCCCGTGCTGAAGGAAAGGGGTCGCGGTCTATGCATAGCTGATGAGGAGAAGGAGAACGTGTTAATCGAAGTGGGTGACCTCAGCGGTGACGTCAGGGGTTGCAGAATTGCCCTTTGCAGGAGGACGGGGTCGGTGTGGCGCAGTGTGGGCAAGAGCCTGAGTCTCCTGCGGTAGCCCCAGCCCGTGCCGATGGCCAGCAGGGTAGCACAGCAGGAACCGCGCTTCAGCTGCGGAGGAGTGAACGTGGCCCTCCCCTGGAGCGGTCCAGAAAAGGTTATTTTAGAGTAGTGCAAAACGACTGTTTTCGTACCCCTGTGTGAGCCAGCGCAGCTCCCACAGACTTTAGCCGGAATTACGCTGCAGTACACCAGGGATAAGCGGCATGCCACTTGGAAAGCACTCACAGGTTTTTGCCTGTACACTTTTTTGAAGGAGTGCTGTGATGCTCTCAGATTGCATATTAACTATGTCCCCAAATTAAAAGCGTTTTGACTGATGATGAGAAAGACTAAATCTGTCATCTAGGAGCTGAGTTTGATAATAGAAGGATAGGGAGCTCAGCTAACAAGCAAATGTAATATTATCTTTTCATTACAAAAACGTACCAACAGTTTACGACGTCCAGATACTGTTTCCAAAGTCCCACCAGGGCTAACCTGTTCCCATAGCCTTGCAAGCATTTGTTTTTGCCTGCCACCTTGCTCAGCCTTAAGTTTAATTTACTGTTCTGGGGTAGTAAAAAGATGTATCCTGTTTAGTTTGTATACCATTAGTTAGACATAGCCAAGGTGTAAAAATAAGTACCTCTCCGAAGTGTATTAAGGCATATCAGCTTAGTTTGTAGGTGCAAGCCTTTTGAGATTAGCTAGCGAAGGAATTTTTTTTATTAACAGAATTAAACTCGTTGGATCTGTTTGGTACTAGGAAATGTGTTTATTACATGATTAGGTATCTACCGCAGAGTAGTATGCTTGTGTGTTTAATTATTGTGTGTTACTACTATAATGTGTGTGGACTCCTGTGTGTCCTTCATGTTTTCTCTTTTGGGAGGGGAAGTGGTTACTGTTAAACTCTCAAGTCTAGATACTAGTGTTTTTGGCTGGGGAGTATAAAAGGCTGTAACATCAACAGACTTGCTTAGATCTATGCAAGTATTCTAAAAATGTGCCTGTTGTAAACTGGGAGAGAGTAATATGAGCATGGAAGACTGCAGCCAGCGTTAAAGCAGCAGATTACTCAGTTGTACTCAGTACTGTTAAGTTGTATTCCCTCTGAAAAAATTAGCTGAGCAGGGTGCAATAATCACAAACTCGTTTCTGGGGGCTGAGGGGGAAGCAGCGAAACCAAAGCAGAGCTAGTGCCGCTGTTTTTTAAAACAGGGTGTGTGAGGAATTTGGAGAAAAAGAATGTTTGGGCAACTTTTTTTTTTTTGCCTGAAGAAAGAGAGAGGAGAAAAAAAAAAGAATAAATCAGTTCCTTTAAGATTTTTTGAAAAGGGAATAGTTAGAACTTCTGGCTCTTTTTCCTAGAAGAAAGTCTTTCTTCTAGTCCTGTTGATATGTTAGGAATTTTTTCATGCACGTTGAGGAGAGCAGCACTAAGGGAGGGATTCCCGAGGGACCCACGATCCCCCACACCCAGCTAGCCCTGACTTTTCTTGTGGGTTTGGGCAAGAGTGATGACAGTAGCAGAAAAGCAGTTCCTGATTTTAGACCCTGCTAGTAAAGTCTTCATCTGTTTGTTGGTAACAAGAATCATGAGGAGACAATTGGTGGGCATTAGACCACTTATTTCATCAACATCTGTGTTGCTAAAAGTTTGTTGGGAGTGGTATGGTATGGAAAGTAACCTTCTGCGACTGATACTCATGTTCATTGCTGACACAAGTGTCCTCAGTTGGTGGTAACTTCACCAGTCTTCTGGCTGAAGTTTTCCAGCCCAGTTGTCCACTTCCAACTCAGACACAATAATCATCCACACTGGAGTTGGGTGATGATGTAGTGTATTTTCACAGGTGCTTTCCCTTCTTCAGTGCCCAGGGTGAACTTGCTTGTAGATGAACCATGGCTTCATCATTATAAGAAGGGAGGATGTTTTCTGTAGGATCTCTAACTCATTTGGCCTGGAAGGTAAAAGGTATTTGGTTGGCGAGTCAGGATATTGCTAACACGGGAAGGATGCTTTAGTGATTAAAACCATCGAATGCCGCGCTGGTAAATCCCATGATGGAACTCTGTCCCTGTGATGGGATTCCTGTGTGACATGAAGCAAGTCATTTAACCAAATTTATCATTGATGGTCATTGTCTGTGCCCTCACTTCCTGACTGGAGGCTTTGGGACCTAATTTGTGGAAGTTGTGAGTGCTCACAGTTGCAAACAAAATCAGAGGGGACTGTCCTTGGCATATGTAAGTTCTCTGAAAAAAAAATTAAGTCCGAGGCATACCAAATTAACAGATATCTGTGTTTTTCTCTCTGTGCCCCACAGTTCTCTCCTATAGAACAGCGTAGGGTTAGAGGGAGTAGTGTCCCATCTCACACAGGAACTCTGAATATTCCTCTGAGGAAGAGGAATGCTTTCTTTATGAGATGCCCCAAAGAGCAATTAATAATTCAGTCTCCCAAACAGGGTTTAAATTCAGTACAGTAAATAAGACCTGCAACAACATATTAGAGAATGAGGAAAAGCATAAAAAATGTAGAGCTGCTCATTAAAAGAACATCATCTATTCTGTGCCCCAAAAAGGTGGGCAAGCACTTATTATACTTACCAGTCACTAATTACTATACCAGAACACTGATGTGTAAGGCAGACAAATTAAAGCTCAATTCTGTATTTTGAGTACTTTGCAAATGTAATAATATTCTTTTAACACATTTTTTTGTGTACAGTACGTATAAATGCTGATAGTGTAAATGTTGCTCTTCAGAGGGTCACTTTACTAGTGGGAGGGTCACCTAAAGTTTGGATAAATCATCGTTTTATAAAACCAAAGAAATAATAAACATAAAAGTATCCAAAGAAATAAGGCTGTACATATATATATTAAATCCCTCAGCAGTCTTCTTAAAATACAAAAGGGCACTTCTTAAGGAGGCCAACACAACCAAAATTGAAGCAAAGATTCCAGAGAAACTTCAGCCAAAATAAAACCGAAAAGAATTTTCAGCTTGTTTTCCAAGCAGTGCAATTCAGGATCTAATTTTATGTATTTTAACAAAATCTCCTTTAAAAACATATCTGGAAGAGAGAAAGGACACAAAATTTTAGGAGTTGTTTTATGACACAGAAGCTAAAAAGGTCAGTCGGGAGAAAATATTAATAGCATGTTCATATCAAAAAGCAAATTCTTACCTTATCTGGAAAGTAGCTATTGCAACCTTTTATTGCAAGATCAGCACAAATACAAAGACAGAGATAATGCAAAAGTTATGAGGCTGGTTTTGCTTCATATGGCAGGTTTTGGAAAGACAGAGGCAATGATTTCATATTTGATAGAAAACTGCAGCTTTTACGAGGAGTTATGTTTTAATTGCATAATAAACAACTGTGGAGTAAAACTGAGGTCTGTGACAAAAGTGTTAAGATGTCCGACAGTTCTGGTAGCTGTTCAGGAGTGTAATACACACCTCTTGCTCTGAGTGCTGACATACACGCGGCCAACAACCATTCCAGGTGACTGGAATAATTCATAGGCTTGTAGGATAATTCGGGCAAGTTGTAAGATCAGACCAGGTAGCTCAGGGGCTTTTCTCAGCTGGGTCTAGAGAACCTCCAAAGCTGGAGACTGGAAAACCTCTCCAGCAAACCTGGACTGTCCTCATGACACAAAGTTTTTTGCCTGGTATCTGAGCCACAACTTCTCTTGCTTCAGCCTGTGCCCACTGTTATTTTCAAAATGCGTATTTTAATTGGATTGCAAATGTTATATCTGACTGCTTATTGATAACGTTTTAAATAAACATATCATTTCAGCTGAAAAATGATTGATATTAAAAATGATTTTAGTATGGAGTACTAACTTTGTACGATTAGAACACTCGAAATTCCAAACAAAATTCTAACACTGAAATAGGAAAAATCACTGGATAATAAAATGTGTTTCTGTGTTCATCACGAATGATGAACAATGCAGGTATTCCCCAAAGAGAGTAAAACTCAGCAAAATAAATCTAAATAAAAAACTAAACAAGCTCAGATTTGTACAAACTTGCCCCGCACACACCTTCAGGAGTTATTATACACTGCTGCGATCAAAAGGATCATCTGCAGTTTTCCACACGATACCATCACTTTATGACTGGCATTTCGTGTTATAGCTCATGGATACAAACTTTGAAGAATATTAGCAATATCCCATCTAATGACCCTGTGTTTTTTATATTCTCTGTCTCGGCATGTCTGCTCGGTGAGAGGCGTTCTTCTTTCTAAGGTGCTTCTCGGGGTACCGTTCGAAAGGTTTGTGATGTGGCCAGTTCACAGCGACAGCCGACGTACCTGGCACTGAGGCGCCGAGTAAATAAAGGAAAAATAAAAGAGGACAGAACGACGAGGAAGGAGGTATTCCCTCACCCTGCCAAACTTCCCTTACTCACCCATCCCGTTAGGCAGCAGGTCAGGGCTAGACTGAAGCACACGTAGGACAGAAAAGTTCCCTTTGTGAAGTACACGCTTTTTCCGACATGCGCTTCGCTGGGTAAAACCCGTCTGAGTCAGAACACTCCGGTGTTTCGGGCTCGCTCTTTATCAAGCTGCGGGGCAAACCATGACTAAAACATGTAGTAGGATTTGACCACTTGTAACCAGCTGCTGCAGGTGCTAGGGACTAGTCTTGAAAAGGCTACACACAAAGAGTACAGCACAAAGGGGTCTGTGCTTAGGGGATGGACGGATACATGCTTCAGAGGTGAGACCGAGCGGCAAGTCACGAAGTTTATGTTCAGCATTGCACTGTAACCACATGGCCTGGAATGAATTATTGAGCTGCTTAAATGGTCATGCTAATGTTTTTACTTATGAGTTCTTACCTGTAGAGGTATGGTCTCATAATTACTGTAATTACAAGGCTTATGAGTCTCATCACTCAAATCACCTTGCTCCCTCAAGACATTCTCAAAATTGCTATCTGCCTAATTCCCACACGCTAAAAAGGTAATTTTGGAGTAAAGTTTCCACACTGAAAAAAACAACCCGAACAGTCAGAGAAAAGAAATATGCAGCGATGTCATTCGACCCCCCACACCCTCACACAGCTTTCCTTCCTAAGCCTCTGCCACATCGTCCCCGCCGTCCCCAGCTGACACACCGACACCCCCCCTGCCTTGTGCCGGCACAGGGCAGCACGTACCACGAGCTTTTGGTGGTAAGCACCGTTGGTACACGCTGCACATCGGGAAAACTACTGCCTGTGGTCTGCTTTAACAGGGGCTGGAGTTAATGTCAGACAAGGGGTGGTGATGAAGAAGTACTTACCTCTAACACCACTCTTTGATATTCCCAGTGGCCTCAGCTGCAGCAGCTGAACCCTGCAGCAAGGGCTGCACTGGCAAGCGTACTCAGGATTAAGGTTGTTGAATATTTTTTTTATTTTTCCTTTGAAACTGTAGAGTCATAGAGTAGTTTGGGTTGGAAGGGATCTTTGAAGATCATTGAGTCCAACCCTCTGCCATGGGTGGGGACATCTCTCACTAGATCCGATTGCTGAGAGCCAACCCGGCCTTGAACACTTCCAGTGATGGAGCATCCACAGCTTCCTTGGCCAACCTGTCCCATTGTCCAACCATTCTCATTGTATAAAATTGATTCCTTATGTCCAATTTAAACCTACCCTTTTTCAGTTTAAAACCACTGCCCCTTGTCCTGTCAGTACATGCCCTGTTAAAAAGTCTCTCTCTCTCTTTTAAGTGTTGAAAGACCACAATAAGGTCTCCCTGGAGCCTTCTCCAGGCTGAACAACCCACCCCCTACTCTCTCAGTCTGTCCTCACAGCAGAGGGGCTCTAGCCCTCTGATCATCTTCATGGTCTCCGCTGGATCTGCTCCAACAGGTCCATGTCCTTCCTGTGCTGAGAGTTCCAGAGCTGGACTCCAGGTGGACATAGTACTCTACAGCAGAGGGGCAGATTCACCTCCCTCGACCTGCTGGCCACACTCACCAGGATACAGTTGGCTTTCTGGGCTGCAAGCTCATTGTCAGCTCATGTCTGAGCTTTTCAGCCACCGGTTCCCTACGTACTTCTCCACAGGGCTGTTTTGTGTCCCTTCATCCCCCAGTCCATACTGGTATTGGGATTGCAGGAGCCTACCCTTGGCCTCGTCAAAGCTGATGGGATTTGCATGAGCTCACTCCTCCAGCCTGTCCAGGTCCTTCTGGATAGCATCCCTTCCCTCAAGCGAAGCAACCACACCACTCAGCTTGGTGGCACCTGCAAAATTCCTGAGGGTGCACTCCATCTATGTCATTGGTGGAAGATACTCAGTAGTACTGGTCCCAGTACAGACCCTTGGGAAATACCACTGGTTACTGGTTTCCACTTGGACGCTGAGCCATTGACTGAAGCATTTTGGACACAGCCATCCAGCCTGTTCCTTGTCAATCCAACAGTCCACCCCCATCAAACCCATCTCTCTCCAATTTAGTGGCAAAGTCTGAGTCTAGTTAAGAGTCACGTAGAGCTAAGTAGTTCCCTTGGCTATCATGACAGAAATTATTTAGAATGCAAAAGAAATCTTCTATCCTACAGGGAATAGCTGTATGCTCAATTTTGAAAGTTCAGAATTGCCTTATGGCTAAATATGTGCATGTGTGAAATCTGAAAGTTGTGGAGATGGTGGCTGTTTAGCCCCAAAATACATAAAGGAAAAAACAGAGAAAATGTAGAAGAGGAACATTTAGAAACGTATCCTCTTTCACAGTCCCAAAGAATTATAAAAAAATATTGTCTTTTGAAAGACTATTGGGTAATTTTTGTACCTAAATTCAATTATTAAAGATATCTTAATTCTACTTTAAGGCCCTAATTGCTGCCTCGTTGAAACTAATGTGGAGGGGCATCCAATGAAGGGAGAGGATGCTATAAATAGAAATTCCAACTAGAGGGCTGCTACTGGAGTGTTCGTGATACTGTGTAATCCAAACAAGCAGATAAATTAAAGAAAGTTCAATAAATGAAATGTAGGGTAATAAAACTTCCCCTCTCTCAGTGTTATATCTCATTTATGTCTGACTTTACATCATGTGCAGTACAGCTATAGTTAAATCTGATTTGTGGCAACCTGAGCTTTATAAATGTCATCCCTTTAGCCTTTTCTGGATCGAGTTGTAGATACTCCATTTCATGAAGCACTAAATGTTCTCTGAAAAAGAACATTAGTTACAGACGTAACATTGGCTTCCTGGGAGCCGCCAGGGGACAGCAGGGCAAGGTGGACTGGTTCAGACCTTTCATCTCTAATCACGGAGTGGTTTGGATTGGAAAGGACCTTAAAGATCCTCTCGTTCCAACACCCCTGCCACGGGCAGGGACAAATCCCATTAGAACAAGTTGCTAACAAATCCAAATATGGTAAATCTTCGGGTACTTTTTGATTACATAGTTCTTTAAAAGTCTCGCAGTTACAATAAACTTGTATTGTCTCCAGTAGACCTTCATCTGATCATATAATCAATGATAAAACAGTAGGGACCTAAATCTGGGCTTACCTTGTGAATGTTGTATTCACTGGGACTGTGAATATGATTACAGGGCCCTTGAAATACTATTTTACAACTTCCTATTTCCAATCATACTGCAACATGTTGTTTTAGATACCAATATGAAAAAAAAAATAATCATGAAGGAAATTAACGTTGCTTGCTAGGAAAACCCTCCCTAAGCTCAATTAAGTGTTCTGCTTTTTACTTATTTAATATCATGTCTCAAAATCCTTCAGTTCCAGTGGTCTGATTATCTCATCATCCTGCCTTCGATTCCCTTTTACTCTAAACAATAACGTACATTTTCATAATAATTATACTTTGATTTTCTATACACCCATGTTTTCACTCGAGTGTCTGAAAGGGCCTTAAGTACTATTGAGTTAATCTTCAAAACACCTATTACATTATCATCCTCATCCTCATTCCCCAGTTAGATGAAAAATAACAGCAAGAAGCACGTAACCTGCCAGAGGTGGCAGAGGGAGGCAGTGGCAGAGGTGGGAGCAGATGTGAGCTGAGAATGGATGACACCCCCCTCATCGTCAGCCCCCTGTAATCCTTCAGTTGATAAAACAGGATACAGCAGCTGTTTCTCAACTTCTGGATACCTGCAAAGAGCTGTCACCTCCCAGGGCGCTTCCCACCGCTTTTTAGCTGCTTCTGTGTCTAAACACTTTCCTAAAAAAAGGGAAGGCAATTACTAGACAGAACAACATTGATAAACGCTACTGAAAACACACATGAAAGTGTTTTTTACCTAAACAAAATACACCCACCCCTAAAGCCGCGTTGTTTGTCTTGTGAGCAGGTAAGAGGGCAGGAAAAGTTACAAAGTGTTGGGATAAAGGGGATTAAACAGAAAGCGACCTGGATTTGTGTAAGCCCTTCGGATGGCAGACAAAAGAAACAGGGCTGGGGAAATGCAGGGCCCCAGTTCACTTCTGCTGGGTGGGTCCTCATTTGAATTGGTGCTTGGGGGTACATTCCACTATTGTTACATAGGAAATTAACTACCTCTCCGGCCTCTAAATTACAAATCACGCGCAATATGTATATATCCCACATTAGGGATCCACAGCTTAAATTTACATCTTAGTTTGGCTTTGCTTCTTGAATTTGGCTGTTTTTGTGAAAATTCCTAGGAAAAGAAATCTGTCTCTTAAACACGATTTAGTTTGAATCATATACCAGTTAACCCTCAATTATCTGTGGACAATACGTGCCAGATGTGGCCCATTTTGGTACAGAGCTATATGTAAGCTAAATGCTTATAAGCTATATTTTAGCTATCTATCCGCTAAACCTCCCTATAAATTCACATCAGCTCTGTGCAGATCCAGCCACGATGTCCTCCAGCTATAAGAAGCACGGGGCTGCAGTTGCTTTTCTGATTCTTCATGGACCTCTCTGTCTGATGCTGAAACGGGGCTAGTAATTGTGGCCAGAAGGAAGCCAATTCCTGCTCCTTGGCGTTACAGTTCTCTCTGCTCGGGGAGGACACGCCATCCCTGCAACGTGTTCTTGGCCCGCAGCATTTTGGAGCACCGTACAAAGATACCCGAGAAGTTCTGCAGAAGTTGTTCCACCTCCAGTTCTGGGCCTGTGCTGGCTGCTCTGTGTCTCTGTTATTCCCACGCATGGTCGCGCCGATGCTTTCAGCCACGCACTGGGGTACCTGTATTATCCAGGTTTTTTGTTCGTCAGGTGCTGCAGCCCCACCATTACTCCAGGTAATGGAGAGTAATTGCTGGACTAAACTAATTCTGGCATATCTTCATCAACTTCAGCAGAGTCACACCGGGGGTGAGTTTGGCCCGTGGATCTCATCGTTATGTTAAGAAGCTGTCAGTGCCGGGTACAGATGAGGGGAGCTGACACTGATGAGCTGGTGAAGCTAAAGTGTGCTTTTTCACGGTGTTATTAAATAAATCATTCCCATTTCAGTGACAGTCTGCTCTTCGTGCTCTTGCCTTCCTGACTTTCTTTGACTCTTACTGTATTATTTACCCTGTAAAAATGCTGCATGTGGCTAAAGTACCGTGGCTGAAGCTCAGGACTGGAAGTGGTTCAGATAACACCTTCCCTGCGTGGCATATTCCAGCGTAGTGTAACTGTGCTGTAAGTAAACGTCACTTCAGCCAAGGAAGTGGAATCACAGCCTCTTATGCCAGGGTAAATTTGGTCAACTGGGTCAGTGCGTTTGGGAATCGCAGACAAGAAGTAAGAAATTGCAAGGTGAGTACTGGGGGGAAGAAAGAGTACGGAGACTGCAAGGTAACGTATTTTGGAATTCTTATTTTGTTTTGGAGGACTGGACCCCCATAAATGCTTTTTTCGCACTCATTTCTTCAGTGGCAATCTTCAGCAGTTTTAGGGACAGGAAAATATTTCAGTATCGTTCAAAGCATCGTATTACTGGATATACGCAATGATTTTCTGCAGCCATGCTGCAAGTTAAACTCTGTCTGAATAAATGTACATTTTTTTCCGAGAAGAAAAAAATAATTACAAACTGGATTTGATAATATCTCAATAATTTAATAGCTGGTTTGAATTTTGAAGGTCTCGTAAATTTCTGGAGTATGATAATTCAAGGGAATGATAAAAAGCCCTTGGCTTTGTCCAAATAAGGACTAAAAAACCAGCATAAAACAGGTTACGTGTCATATATTAACTTCTGTTAGTTAACAGAGAATTTTGTGAAGTCTAGTATAGAGACTATTTTGGCATGTGCTAACCTGTCCATTTTAAATGGCAGGCCTTTCTTTGGTGTAAAGAAAAATCTCTTCACTAATAGTTCAATACCAATTGAATGGTCAATTGCTCACTTCTCACTTCATCATTGTATCAGGATGGCTTCTGATTTTTCCAATCCTGGCAGGTGACACTTACACATAATTTTCAGGCAACGGGAGTTTTGTCAGTCCAAACTAACGAAGAAACGAACTCAGCAGACTGACTTCTAAACTCTCCGTTAAATGTTCTTCCACTGGGCTTCTAAAAATCTCATTTGCATATCCTGATGAAAACACTGTCACTGGCTGAAATGACATTTTTGTCTTGCATTCTGAAACTGTACCTTTATAATTTCAGTAGTGAGTTTGGAAAACAAGACTCATGACAATAAAAGGTTACATGATCAACCGTATTCTCCATTTGTACTGTGTGCTGTAGGATAAAAGGAGTGTAATTTTAGAAAGGATTATAATGTTCTTATCATGCTGAGGCTATTCACTTGCTAGATTTCTCACAAATGGGAGGAAGAGGTATACTAAAAATGTTGTTAGAGGCTGTGATCTTATGTTGATGAAGACAATAAAGTACAGGGCTTTTTCTCCACTGCTTTACATCAAACTGGATAAATACTCCTTTCTCCATTCCTGTGACAGGCACAATAAATAAATAAATAAATAAAAATAGGTAGCTGTGCCATTTGGAAGGCTGAACAAGTGAAGAGTCCAGCTGTTCAGAAAATAATAACAAACGATAGACAATGTGTTTGAGAAACAATACTGAGCGTGGAATAGAGGAAGTGGAGTTGGCAGCTGTGAAAGGGAATTGGCAACACAAAGTAAAAACCTGCGAGACAGCCCGGTTGGCGAGACCAAGGGCCCACGCAGCCGGCTAGTCCATCTCTGGTAACAGCAGCAGGAGGAGAACAAGCGAGGCCATCCCCTTCCTTGGTCCACTCCTTGGATCCACAAATGTTGTACTGGGAATGCTAGAGAGAAGTAAAACGTTAGAAAGCCTTTCCTTAAGGGAGGAGAGGCCTGAAGGAGAACTGTAAAGAGTCACAGAATCATCTAGGTCGGAAGGGACCTTTAAGATCATTCAGTTCAACCACTAACCTAACTCTGTGAGGTTCACCACTAAACCCTGTCTCTCAGCACCATGTCTTGCCTGCCTTTTAAGTACCTCCTGGATGGCGATTCCACCACTTCCCTGGGCAGCCTGTTCCAGTGTTTGACAACCCTTTTGGTGAAGAAATTTTTCCTAAGATCCAATCTAAACCTCCCCTGGCGCAACTTCAGGCTGTTTCCTCTATTGTCTATTACCTGGGAGAAGAGACTGACCCTCATCTCGCTCCAGCCTCCTTTCAGGGAGTTGTAGAGAGCCATAAGGTCTCCCCTCAGCCTCCTTTTCTCCAGGCTGAACAACCCCAATTCCCTCAGCCTCTCCTCTGGTGTTAACAGGCATACTTTCTGACAGTGCCAATCAGATTAATTTCAGTATCACAGGTGCATGTTCATAGCCCAACAGATGTTTTTTAGGGTAAGAAGTCCAGAGTCATATCAACAGCTTTTACCTGACTGACATCAGAAACTATTTTCACAGCACCAGCATGTTGTTGCTCAGCTAAATACAGAATACAGGTCTACCGTTCCACTCCTAGGTGTGCGACTGGTTTTACTCTTGAGACTTGTGCAGTTAGAGGAGGATTTCTTGACCCTTAATAAGAAATATTACTTGTTACTAAAATAACAGTGAACAGTAATACTCCGCAGGTAACAACATCACTGGGAAAGGCCTCATTTTGCCTGTAAACTTAAGCTCTGGGCTTCATTACTTTGGTGTCACAGGTCTTGCCATATTTCCCACATTGCTATTCAAAACACTGTCCTCATCATCCATCGAGCCTTTGCTGAGTTGGAGCACACCACTCTTTTGGGTGGCCTAACTCTTTAAGGACAAACTGGGGCCATCTGAGGTCCCTTCGTGTCTCCTGAGCTATTCGGGACCTCACTCAGCTACAACAGCAGTCGTCTCTGAAAGCCATTTATTTCCCCCTGTGGGACCAAAAAGGGGAAAAGCAGGGTTTTCCAAAGCAAAATGAAACCCAAGAAATAATATAATTCCCGGAAAGACACCTATGATGATCCCCAGGAATCCGGAAGTCAAACACATAAATTATACACATCCCTAGTGTGCAGGATGTTGTGTGCATACAATGCTGTGACATAAACAACATACGTTAAATGCAACATCCACTCAACTATATATACTTTTTAACAGGCGTACCTCTCACGATGTTGTTGGCTGTACGCTAAGTGGTCAAGGGGGGTCCCAAGGCCGGAGAAGGGTTTGCTATGGATCGGAGAACACCCCTGAGGGGATTATTTCAGCCAGCATAAATTAGAGCAGCCATAATGGAAAGTTTTTCTCCTAGATGGCCTGGAATGAGGGAATGTGGCTTCGTGCCTCCTCGGCTTTCCTTCACTTAGATGCAGTGTCTGTACCGGTAAGGCTATGGTCCTCATTCATCATGCAATTTGTGTTGCAGAGGGTTGGGAGTATGTTCTGGCTTGCACCTCAACAGATCATGCTAAGAAGGAATCACAAAAGTGCTTCTGGTGTAGACTCTCCCGGATGAGGTCTACACTAGAATTAGCCATGACGGACAGACAAGGTCACCTCTTGATGCCCTTTCCCATACAATAGCCCTTCAGTAGCTGCACCTTGGTCAGATTGGTCAGAAAGAGGTGCCCAAACAGAGTTATCTTAGTAAACATGGCCACGTGTTATGACTTCTACCCAATTAATTAAAAAACAGCCTTTGTTTAATGTAATGCTTTGTGCATTTTGGTGGAATTTTAATTCTTGTCAGTATTCATTTGTTCAAAAGTGTCTGCCCTGTAGTGATAGGAATTTGTCTACAATTTGTGACCAATTATCAGTGACGTTGTGTGATGTCCGCTGCTACTTGTATTACTTCTTGCTTGGCTTCCAGGTGGACAATTTCATCTTACATTTTTCTCTGCCAAAATGATAGTGGAAGGTGCAGGCTTCTTGTATTTTTTCCAGTTTTGGATAGTTTCTGTTGTTGAATTAGTTTACAAAAAAAATAAAAGTACAATCTGTCACTCTTCATTCATGAAGCAATTCCTTCTCATTCTTCAATTTGGTCAGTCTCCTTAAAGAACAGAGTTCTTAACTTTTACAGTAAACCTTCAAGTTAAGCTCTGATTCTTTCCTCTACACAAGGCAGATGATAATTTGTCTGTTCTTGCCTGTCATTTCTCATCCAGGCAGCTTTCCTCTTGACCTTTCTATCTATCATCTGAGGAAAATATTCTCAAAATACAGCTCTGCATGTTACATTATATCATTGTGGGTTCATAATATTTTTTAGGAATCAAGAATAAAATCCTGTTTCCCTAGCATCAGTATCTGTCTGTCTTGACTCACTTCAGTGTTAATTATGAGCTGCTGATTTTATATGTGGGCCTGCAGACCTATACCAGATGAATAATTGGAATAATTTACGCTGGAGCTTAGCACTTGGCTTTATTTACCTTATATGTGTAAAAACAATCCTAGTTCTGATCTAGCTAGCATCCTGAACAAAAATATTTCACAGATAGTACTTTCAACTTGTTTCTGATTTGCTGATTTTAGCAAACCAGACAGTGGTAGCATAGGTTTGCTGGTTTAAGGAAACAAGAGAGACAGATGGTAACTTGCTTATTTATTACAATTATATATATGTACTAGAGGTTCTAGTAGTATTTTTTTCTCGTATTTTCATATAATCCTGTGTTATGATGACCTTTGCTTCACTGTCTGCACGTATTTTAATGCTCTTTTGACCATGAACTTGTAAGCCGATTAAAAAATTTATCTTTCTTTATCAATTAGTCCTCCTCATTATTCTCAACATCCCCCAAATCCAATTTCCCTGCCTGGAAGCAACATTTTCAAGGCCTTCAGCTGCTATTATCTTTTATATTAATGACCTGAGTATTTTATATGTAGCTTGTCTCAAGTTGATTTCAGTATGTATTGGACTAATAGGAAAAAAAATTAAATAAAACAAGAACAGAACATGAATAACAGTAACAGAAAGAGAATACAAAACAAATGAAAAAAAATCTGAAGCCTGAAAAAATTATTAAACTTTTAGATAAAATAAAATAAGTAGAAAGAAGTATGAAAAAATTCTCAAAACAGAAGGTGGCAACAATTGCTGCATTATGCTAGTACTTTCTTCAGTGCTGGTTGGTAGCTGCTGGAGTGCAATAAAAATACTCATGAAAAATGTATGCTGTTTGTATACCTCTCAGTTTGTTTCCTTTTGAACTTTCTGTCAGAACAATCACAGGGCCCAAGAGCAACTATGTTGAAGGCACAGACCATGCATCTACAAAATTCAGCTCCATTTGCCAGCCTAACAGTCACCACAGCCTTCAATCAGTTACTTAATTCCTCTTTCTCTGCCAGCAAAAGGAAAATAACACTACTTGTCTACTTCGTAAGAGCACTGCAATATTACAGTGATTATTGGAAAATAAGGTTTGTTAACAATTTTGAAATAGTAACACTCCACCTACCAAGTTCTATCAGGGGAATTTCAACTATTAAGTCTCCTAAACAAACGAAGCAGAAGAATGCAGAATATCTTAGTATTAATTCTTATTATGTATTATTGGTGCAGAATCTCCATAAGCACTATTAATTTAATGACAGACAATGAAGAGATTTAAATTAAGCAGTCAGCCGTGGTGAATGTTTGCTAATATCAATTTCAACTGGAATGAAATCCAGCATTTCATTGTTGCAGATGTTGCTTGTATAGTCAATATATTCAATTTGTCTTAAATTGTAGATTGGGTACATTTGCTTCTGTGACCATATTAGTACAGCACATGAAGAAACTATTTGTTATAGCACAAATGATATGTTGGGCTTGAACACGCTGTCCAAGAGCCTCATGAGACATTTTCACAAGCATTTTGCTTTGGCTGTACCATTATTTCTTATTTGACTCACCTGGCAATATTCTTTTATTATAAAACTTTGCAACCCAGGTACTGCCATGCACTGGCAATAATAGAGTATTATCTCTTTCTGTTTAGCAACATTGCTTAGCATCAGAAATGAAGAGTAATCAAAACCCAATGTGGAAGAAATAGCATTAGAATTACCGTGAATTGCTCAGGATGCAAACTGTACTAAGGAGGATTTGTGAAACTGAATGTACATCATGGTAATTCTACCAGTCCGAGAGCTGTAACGTTACCTTTTTCCTTTGGAGAGTACAGTGTTGCTTGAACTGCTTGACTGATCAATGGGTTTTGAATGAAACTGTGTTTCTTGGGACCAAACAACAGGAGATGAAGAGGTGAAAAAGACCTTTTAGAGATCATTCAGCTCACCACCTGGCTGATGAAGGATTATTCTCCAAGATCTTTATTTAGTTTAGTTCTAAAATTCCCAACCAACAAAGTCTCTACAACAACTGTGCTTTACTGTCAAAAATTATCAATATGTGATATTAATATAGGCATAATATTAATATATTTTAGAATAAACCAAACCAGTCTGATGACCTATTATGCATTTAAGTATATAAAAATCTAAGGAATGATACAAGGAATAGGACTATTAATGCTTTTGTCTGGCAGAGACGAAACGGAAACCTGAGGCAGTTATTCAGAGTACAGCCAAAAAGAAGGAAGAGAACCCCCCACGTTGGGACTTCTTGTCAAGTAATTTTAGAACTACAGCAAATGCATTTCCCTTGATAACAAGGCACTCACCGTGACTTACCGAAATGCCCTGGCAGCAATTCTGGAGATGACCAAGCTGATACCAGATGCTGTGAGAATATACCATGAACCTGATCTGCTCTGCAGGCAGTCAAAAAGGGAAACGGAAAGAGAAAACTCAAACTATTAGCCCAAATTTGTAAAAAGCAGAGCAAGGATTACAATACACCTCTAGTAGGCATGGTATCTTGCCTACAACCAGTATTTCTGTTAGCTACAACCTATGGATACTAACAGTTTTTCAAAGTTAAGTGTTTTAGACCGTGAAAAGTCAGTTAGGCTCATCATGAGAAAGCCAGCAAGTCACGGAAAGGAATATTCAGGTCATGTTTTTATTATTTTTAACCATACATAATTACTTAACATTACATATACTTGGTTTAAGGTCCATAGATAATACTGCTTCTTTGCAACACTCCCAACAGCATGGCTAAAGCCCATACTCTTTAAAAATGACCACTAGTGTTATGATCCCAGTTGCTGGATGTCCTTGATTTTTACCGGGGCTATGCACTCAGAATTTTAAATGAAGTATATGGATCTGAATATATGGAAACCATGGCTTAGTTTTCTGGAAGCTGCCAGTCAGGGTGACTCCTCTGCTAACTTCAATGCAAAATCTGGGCCCTACCAGCCACTTTTTAAATGAGCTATGTCTTAAACCTGATGATTCTCCCCTAAGAAAATCCAGAGAGACAGTAACAAAGCTAAAATTAGAAATCAGGAGCTGCAGCTTCCAAGGCAATGCACATTACATGACATTTTTTCAATACCACAGGCATTTTCTGTTAGCAAAAATGGCTTACAGAATATATTCCACAATGTAAAAATTCTCCTTCAAAACTCAGGGTTGGATGACAACATGGTGTTTACTTACCAAATTTCAAACCCCTAGCATTTAAAAGAAACAGTGAAGAACAATATAAATAATTAATTCTGATGATTAAATAATGACTATAGCATCATAACTTGTAGTTATAATGGCATCAACCAAGCTATGCAACTGCTTTCAAAAATAATATATGCAGTCAAAATAGTAATCTGTGGAGGTGCTGTAATCTGTTCAAAGCACATCACACAATTAAAACATTCTCCAAAATACCTTCATGAAACAAAACTTTGCTTATACGTACACCTAATGCTGAAAACTACAGACTTAGATGGAACATTCCATTGTTCACAAAGAATACTGAAAATATTCTTTAAATATGAATCATGGTATGTATTTTAAGAACTTGTCTGCTAACAGCCAAGATCTAGAAAACAGAATTTTAAGAACAAAGAGAAATGGTTAACCTCAGGCATACTCCAGCAAAATGCTTGGGCCCTTGTGAGCTCTCCACACCTAGCAAATGACAAGCAAACTAGGAACTACAGAGTCGGAGAACTCCCCATTACAACTAGCTAGGGCAAAGCACCACCTACACATGGAGGCTTCCCACCGATCAGCGCGGTCTCCAAAGCTGATGGGACAGCTCCGTTTTACTCTTAATCCAAGTCATAAAACTCTTTAAAATGGCAGTTTACAGCTATATAGGTAAAGCCCACATTTTATGTTCCACTTAAGTGTATCCAAATATGCATTCTGCACATACTACATTTTGGATAGCTTTGTCATGCCAGACAAGACCTTACTGCTGAAAAATGTATGGTTTAGTAGACTCGTAAATTTAAAAATAATTCTTCTAACATTTATGTAGCAAAAAACTTCTATGCTCCTACCAAATTCTCAGATCTAGAAGCAATTATAGGGACTGGTTAACAAAACGAACACTGAAATCCACACTGGGCAACTGCCAGGAAGAGCTCTGGATTACATTTTTGGTGAGATTCTGCATTTCTTCATATTTTCCTCCACACAACTGAATCACCATTTTGGATTGCTCTCCTACTCACCCTCCGTGTTACAAGACAGTGCTTGGGTGACCTGGACATTTCAACTCCACCTTTCCTACTCCTTACTTTCGTTAGGGAAAAGAATCCCAGAATCACATGGGGTTGGAAAGGACCTCTGGAGATCATCTAGTCCAACCCCCTTGCCAGAGCAGGTTGCACAGGAACGTGTCCAGGTGGGTTTTGAATGTCTCCAGAGAA
>JAOXJM010000019.1:73623654-73635710 GCA_026413425.1 Tringa solitaria
CCACCCCCCTCGGTCCCGCTGCGGGGCGCGCATGCGCGGCGCCGGCGGGAGGGGGAGGAGGAGGAGGAGGAGGAGGAGGAGGAGGGTGACGGTGACGGTGACGGTACGTGGAGGGCGGCGCGGAGGGGCTGCTCCCTCCCGCATTCCCCCTCCCCCGCCTCTCTCTAGGGCCCTTCTTGGGGTGTGCGATCCCCCCCCTTTCCCCGGCCCCGGAACGCCCCATTTCTTCTCTGTGGGGCTCGCCCCACCTCACCTCAGGCGGGACGAGGCGCCTCACGCCGGCCTTCCCCCCCGCCGCGCCGCGCCCGTCGCTGCGTTGTCCTGGGCCCTGCAGCCCTCCCCCGCGGATGGAGGGGGGTGGCGTGAGGGGGCGAGGGCCGAGCCGGGGGAGCCGTCCCGGCCGGTGGGGTGAGGAGGAGAAGGAGAAGGAGTCGGCCTGTGCGGGGGCTCGCCCGGCCTGCCCGCTGCCGGCGGGGCCCGTGGGCGGGTGGGGCGGGCTGGGGTCTGCTCGCCATGCGTTATAAAGGGGTGGTTTTATGAGAGGAAGGGAGATGCGCTACACAGGTGCCGGCAGCCCGGCGTCTCTCCGCGGCTGCTGGTTTCCTCAAGCTCTAGCTTTACCGAAGTTTTAAGCTCTCCTTAAAACATACGTGAGAACTGTGCTCTCATGACCTGCGCTTCCCGCAGTTCCTCTGGACATTCAGGAACTGCAGAAACATCTAAAATGTCCTTGTTTTCTGCACTTCCTTGACGTTCAGGTAGCACAAACAGGGTGATGGGGGCTTGGGTTAACTCCCGTTGAAGATAATGTATTTTCAAGTGCTAGATAAGTAATTTATGCCATGGGCAGATGGGGTGATGTGAATTCAGGGCAGGTCCTGAAATAATGAGCATTGCAGGAGGTGCTGTTTGCTTTGCATTTCTTGTTAGGGAAAGTTGTGGTCTAGTATTAATGGTTACTAACTTATTTGTGGTGCCGTAGTGATGCTTGATGTCTCTAAACACATCCAAACAGCTGCACTTACGATGCATCCCTTTTGAAAGGAAGGACAAAAGTAAAACCGTCCAGATTCTCTTGAGCTTTTCTGTTTTCTTTAAGATCCTAGGAGGGAGGCATGCAAGGGGTGGGGAAGGTGGTCATTTGAAGCACCTCCTGAAGCCACCTTGCTGGGCCATTGAGACCTGTACTGATCAGGAACAGTTGCTTCACCTGGAATCTGATGGCCATGGTGTAGGCTCCCAGCCCACAAAGGCTAGTGTTGAGCTTTTGTGGAGCAGTTCAGTTCCACAGGGAAAAGGGAGTAGGCCCTTGGAAGTTGCCCGCAAGTGGATGCAGGTTGCTGGTTGCCAGTTGAACCGTACTCCCTAAGGAAAAGTGTAAGAAGGGGTACTGTGTCCAGCTCTGGGCTCCCCAGTACAGGAGAGACAACACCATATGGGAGTAAGTCCAGCAAAAGGCCACAAAGATGATTAAAGATGTCTGACATACAAGGCAAGACTGAGAACTGGGACTCTTCAGCCTGGAGAAAAGTCAGTGGGATCTTACAAATATGTATAAGTACCTGATGGGAGGGAATAGAGAAGATGGAGCCAGACTTATTTCAGTACCATGCAGTGAAAGCACAAGAGGCAGTGGGCACAAGCTGGTATATAATTTACTTTCATTTAACAGAAGAAAAACTATTTACTGCTCTGGTAATTGAACGTTGGAACAGGTACCCTAGAGACATTTTAGCATCTCCATCCTTGGAGATAATCAAAACCCAACAAAATGATCCTGAGCAACCTGCTGTAGTTGACTCTACTGTGAGTAGGGGGATTGGAGTAGCCGTTCTCCAAAGGTCCCTGCCAACTGCAGCTGTTCTATGTATCTATGATCTCTAATGTACTTGAAGAAACATGTCTTTGTTTTACTCCAAGAAACAGTTTTTTTTTCCTCCAGTGCTTTCTTGTTTTACTATTCAGTTGCTATAAAACAGTGAAAGTTTTTATTGTTCATTTCATCTGTCACTACTAACATTTAGTTTGCTCTGCAGATATCCTGTAGCATGGCAGGTGAAGAGGACTTCTTTTTGGAAGAAAAAAGATTCAAGCAGTACTGTGAAGAATTCATTAAACATTCACAGCAGATAGGAGATGGTTGGGAGTGGAAAACTAGCAAGGTAAAATAATCACAGTGTTAATTTTTAGATACCCTCGCTCGTCTTTTTGAGCTGTTGACAACCACCACAGCTAGAACATCCTTTAAGGAAGATTTTCAACATGTAAATTAAATGGCATTTTACGCGGCTGGTCCAAGAACAAAATAGTGCATAGATGGTCTACATGAGGTTTTAAGACAGTACATGTACTGAATAGGGATCATGAATCCAGCAACAACTTCTGGGATGGCCAAGTGCCACTTGTATGACAAAGGGGTAGGATCACCTGAGACGATTTCAGTTTTGATCAGAAAATGTCTTTTAAGGATTACGCAGCCTTAATTATCAGAATTCTCAATGATGGGGAAACAGTCACAGCTCTCAACAAGCCTTTCAAATAGTTGGCTATGCTAAAAATGGATTTTTTTCTTTAAAAAAGAAGCTGTTACTTTTAACTGCCTAGCTTCATCTTCCAGCTGTCGGTAGCTGTACATTGTCTATTAAGCTGAGGATGCTTCTTTTATCAGAACTCTCCCTGTTTTGATACTTTAGATTCAGATCAATTCATCCCTTAACCTTGTCAGTCTAAAAGCAAAACATGTTGAGTTCCGTGACTATTTGATGTATTTTCCAATATTTTAATCATTCTTGTGGATCTTCTCTGAATCCGTTCCAGTATATGAAAATCCTTTTTCAACTGTGGGCAGAAGTAGACAATGAATGTTGTATCACTGAAATTCAAACCCTCCTGCTCTGGGCAAGGACTTGTGGTTGTATATCCAAGGATCACTTTAACCCTTTAAGCTGAAAGAGCGCATAGTCTTTGTTCTAGATGTGTGACTTAATATTTTGTATTAAAATGCATGTTAGTTGCGTATGGCAACCAGAAGAATCTGTCTGTGTTACTGATCAGTCCTCATTGTTTGCTGCTTCCCCATAACTTTCAAAACTCACCAGTAATAATTACATGTTGTTTCTAGGTCATTTATCGAAATTTTGAATAGCATGTGACCCTGACAAAATCTGTTTTTTTGTCAAATAAGTGCATTTACTTTATTTACTGAATTCTGTATGATGTCTTCTGTTACATTGCTTGGGATGATGTCAAGCTAATATGTGTAAAGTTACACAAATTAGCCAGCATATAAAGATCTATTGATACATGCTGTCTTTTTCCAAAGTTCTCTGAAGCTTCCACAGTGCTTGAAGACTTAAAGAAAATCAGCAGTTCTTATGTACTGATGTAAAAATATTTAGTGATAGCCACTTCATGCTAATGACCTGCTGAATTGAAAACTTCATAATAGTTATGGCTAATGGCTACATAATTTGTATTTGTTCTATAATAACAACAGAAATATTTTGAATACTTGATCTTCCTAGTTTGAATGCTTCTGTTGTTCTCCCTCGAATGATAAATCCACTCTGTTCCAGGATTTCTTTTTGCCACACTTTTTTTGATGGGTGGGCAATGCTCATACGTTCTCTTGCTGCGGCTGGTTTTCAGTAGTGGATGGTTTGGGATACTCATTATTCTTTGTATTTCTTTTTTCTGCTGTAGAAAACTTACTGCTCTATATATTTTTTAATTTGTCTTTTTAAACTTTAATGACTTTAGTGGTTTCCCATGTTTTCATGAATTTTGGGAAAAACAACCATGCTTGTATCGTTTTGAAATGCAGGAAGTCCCAGAGTAAATGTATGCCATCATTTGTACATAAGTAACTGTACATTAGCATTTGTGACACATTCATCACAGATGAAACAGAATTTCAGTAAGAAGCAGGATCTTGGCCTTAGATACATTCTGTTTAGAAGTTTTTAAAAGACTGCAAATATTTGCCAAGTGTGACAATGCACCCTTTCTTACAGGCAACCATTTGAAACTTTAGATTTCGGTCCTAAGCTATATTTGTGAGGATTTATTCAGCAAAGAAAGATGCTCTGAGCCTCAGTTGGGAATTTAATACATAGGTCAAAGTATGAACTTTCTGTGAAATAAGAAGCTTTGCTGGAAATAACAGAATGAGATAGATTTTTGTTCTCACATAAAAAAATTGTAAGAGGTTTTTTTTTTAATGGGCCAAGTTGGCGACTCTGTGATTTCAGTGTGTGATAAAAACCTGGCCATTGAGACCATCCATTTATAGCGTGTAGTCTGGGAAGGAAGCTTTTAATTAACAAGATGTCTCATTGTCTTTTTTGCCTTTTTCACCAATATATTTGTTGTGGGTAGTTTGGGGCACTCTTGATTTTGCTGATGTAATGCAGTTGGATCCCATTCCTCGTTCCATACTCCTGTGAATAGACCCATTGATAGCAATAAGACCACACAAGTAAACCAGGCTTGTAGAACTGTGGTTTTGTGTCCTATGTTTTCTGTAAAGATTAAATGTAGTTGATGAAATACTCAGTATTTTTGTGAAGCTTGCTCTTGTGGCATAAGCTCACACAGCCCATGCAGAACCCTGTATTTGGAGCTGTAAGTTAAATGTTCTAGACTATGTTATTTTCTCTTTTGTTTTTGTTTTGTTTTGTTTTGTTTTTCCCAGAAGAAAGCTGTAAAAAAGCCAAAAGCACCTCTGCTAAACTTGGGTGCTGTTATTAGGGATGGATAGTTAAATCTTGACTGTGAAGGCTACTTCCCCTTTGCTTTCTGCTTTATGATTGTTTAATATTTAGTTGCATGAATCTAGGTAATCGTATCGAAGCCTATTTCAGTTCGCTTTTGCTCATGACACTCACAAGATAGCTGGAGTGGAAATGGACTGACTTTCTACGTTAATGGGATCAAGGTCCATGCTTAAGTATTGATTTATTTGTGAGGCAGAAGTGTACAAACTACGTAACACTTTGGAGAATACAACAGGAGGGACGCTTCTCTTTCCTGCAACCTCTCCTCTAGCCTCTGACACGCAGCTGTCAAACACAGAGGCTGCTAACTCCAAATTTCCAGCTATCCATAGATATTTTTTCATGGTGCTCAAATACTACAGAGTGCAAAGGCTGTGGAGCTTTGCTCCTTTCTGCTGACAGGAAGAACTGGTTCAGGGAGGTGAATGCTGTATCTAACCCTTCTCTGGCAAAGCTCCTTGTGCCTTGGGGCGTTTTATCTCTGTGGGTGGCTGTAGTGCTTTCTTTGCTACTCTTGGGGGGATGAATACCCACTCAGGTAGCTTTACTCCTGCTGACACTTGCACCAAGCTCCTCAAGGAGAGACTTGACAGAGTGTTGAGACTGAGCAGGAGTGGCTTTTGTATCACCAAGTCAGGCTTAATTTTTCTGTCCCTGTTGTCCTCTGCACACTTGATTCTTCACTGCACAGGATGCACTTGGTTCTGCAACCGGGAAATCCAGCAAAGTTTGGAGGGTTCATGATCTTGATGAGAATTAGTGAGAAAAATAAGGCATGCAGTGGAAGTTCTGAGCAATGTAGTTGCTCACAGGATAATTCATGCTTAAAAATTCATGGACAAAAGTAGATGTAGAGAGCATTACCATTTTTTGTGTGTGAAACTTGGTAAGAACAAAGTAAACAAGTAGCCGTAGCAGATTTTGGAGTTACATATCTTCTATAGTTTCCTTGAAAAGAGAGAACTAGTGTGTCAGAATAAAACGCATATTGATTTAAAGGTCAGAATACATGAAGTAAACTGTTAGCAATGACAGATTAACCAAAGAGTTAAATTACAGTTAAATTTGCAGCCTTGTCAAGCAATTTAATGCTACATTAATGAATTTTGTAAAGAGACTGTTTTGAATAGAATCCTTTTTCATCAGATGTTGTGCATATGCTTTCTGTGTTTGTCTAAAATAAAACATAATGAAACAGCTAATAAAACCCAATTTATTTGTTTCCTTTGAGAAATAAATTCTTCACGTGCAACTACTGTTCTTTGTGTTCTGTATACTCTCCCTCCCTTTCAGAGTGTATGTTTTTCCAGTGATCTGTTACAAAACTTTTTCCTCTCCTCTTACTTCTCATTAAAAAAATATAACGTTTGTATATGTGTGCAGTTAGTTAGGTCAGCAAAGGAGGAAAGCTCCTAAAACCTTCTCCTGCCACTGTGAAGTTGCACAGGGGCCTTTTACAACAGTAGACCATGTGTCCTGGGAAGCAGAATGATAAAAAGGGAACTGGGAGAAGGTGCAGTTTTGTCTGTTTTCTCTTACTCTTAACCCTCAGAGGTGATCAAGAGGGAACAAATTGTGACCCTTCACACATAAGTTCTGAAGTTGGGTTTTGTTTTTGTTTTTTCTAGGACATTAAGAAAGTTAGAGGGAAAACAGCAAAAATAAACCAATCTGCTGAGAATTGGGAAATTTATACTAGCATTAATGCCTTGCTTGAAATTGATAGGTCAAAATTGTTAATAGCTGCTTATCTCTTCGTGGCCTTAATACACTGTCTTCCAGTTCTTTGGCACTCATCCTGATCCCAGGTAGCAGTTGTCTTACACAATTAGTAGCTATATTAAATTTTATTTTTACTGTTTAGGTCTTTGACACAAAAAACTAATTTAAACTACCTGTGAGAAGATGCTGAAAAGCAATGCAGTCATCGGTGCCTATAAAAAGACTTGGACCTTATGCCTAAATATCATGCCCTGTTTATTTTCTAGAACAGAGATGGCATTTAGCATTTTGGTTACATAATTTTTTTTTCTTTCTTGTTTTCTGAACACAGGACCTTGGCGATGGTTATCTTAGTAAAATACACTTCCAAGTAAGAAACAGAAACATTCCACCAGATCTCAAGGAGAAAAACAATGATAATATTGAACAAATGTTATTTGCACGTGTTGAAGTAAGTACAGATTTTAGACTTTTGTGATAAAAAACCCCGTTCATGATTTCTTTTATAAAATGCTCTACTATTAGATTAAGTCCTTCCAGAAAGACTTCAGATCTTAAGTTGCCAGTGGCTTTTTATTATTCTTCCTACAGTTGTTCTCATTCAGGTGTACAGCTATATTGGTGGTGGAAACTGGGGGGATATGGAAAGGCTCCAGCATCTTTTACCATGGAAGGATAATGTTTCTTTGTACGTTGATTCACTAACATTAAGGAAATACATATTTATTTTTTTTTGTGGAAAAAGATTAAGAATCAAGATTTAGTTAACTTAGAGGTAAATATACATTAAAAAAATAAAACTGAGGTTAATATTAATTTGAAGTGACATTCACTGAATAAATAAATATGCTCAGTGTATACTGTTCTACTGTGGAACTAACTTAAAATACTGAGCAATTTTTTTAAACTGGTGGTGGGAAATAATATATATTTAATGTTCTTGAAGGAGAATAAACTTTGTTCCAGATAATGAAAACTGTCCATTGAACTCAGGGTGAACTGATCAGAATAATTACTTTCTTGTTTGGTTCTACATTAAACCTCCAGATTATTGACTAGTCAAGTTATAAACAGTAGAAATTCACTGCCTCGTTATGTTACCTTATATGTGAAAAGAAATCTTGGATTATAGTTGACTGAAAGCAGTGTATTTTATATATTTTAAACTGTTGGATAGATGGATGTAGTATATTTTCCAGTTACCTTTTTCTGCAACAGTTCCTTTTCTTTTTTCATCAGCACACTGATTTTTATTTTTTTTTTCCAGAGACACTCTGGTACAGTGTCTGAAATGAGTATTCTTTGGCCTAGTTTCTGAAGGAAATGGCACTTAAAACAATCATCCTGTCTGTGATGTAGTCATTTCTACTGATTTTTGAGTTCACTTACTTTCAGAGGTGTTTTAAAGAGGGGTAGATATCAAAAAGTATTTAGTTCTTAAAAAAATTGTGAAAGCAGGTGGCTGACTAGATGGAAATGACTTTTACTGGCAGGAAGAAGTCTGATCTTTATGTTCTGTTTGGCTAGTGAATGCAAGTGCAGGACTGGACGAAAGCAGCACCTTGGTCTTTCAGAGTGCCATGAGTAACAGCTAGGGTTCACGTGACATAAGTAAGCTGGAAATAAGGCATGGTTCTGTTACCAATAAGACAATTAGTTCAATTCACTAAAAAACAAGGAGAAAATTTTACACCCCATTGCCAATACACCAGCATTGACATAAACTGGAATCATATAATCTTTCAAATCATAATCTTGCATTTGTTTAATAAATGCCAATTGTAAGCATAGCATGTGAGTCATTTGAAGGGTTGTTGAAGCATTTTTGATTTTCCTTTAATTTAAATTCTATTGTTTCTTAAAATGAAGGCTAATATCAATGCTTCAGAGATCGTTACTTAATTGTCACTACCGTAGTGTTTATATTTCAGTATAAACTTCTATGAACACATTACTGTTTGTATTCAAAATTGCTTTTAATGATTGTGATTTTTTAAATAATGAATCATGTCTTCATTAGGAGTGTATTTTAAAAGAATGTCTTGTAAAAAGCTATTGAGTCCTTCTGAAAAGAAGTATCAGCTATAAAAGAGTGTCACAACACAAAAAGGCTTCAGAGCCTGTAACATACAAAAAGAGTTTTTAATATACTGAAATATAATAATAAACAGTCTTTAATATATTGAAATATGATTCCAGGCCAAACTCTATCTTTTATCAAGATACTAATATTAATAATTACTCCTTGAAATATTGTGCAAGATCGCTGTGTTTTGAATCATAGAAATGTCTAGGTTGAAAGGGACCTTGAACATTAGCTGGTCCTCTTTGAGAAAGAGCCTTTGTTCATGTTGCGTAATAGCAGTAAAGATGAGTGAAGCAAGAGAGAGGTTTTAGAAAATAATGGATGCTTTAAGACATGAGGTTATGCATAAGAAAAAAGATGGAGTTTCCTCTCCCAAGTGTTCACTGCCTAATAGAGATTATGTCAAATTTGTATTCTTCATTGAACTGAAGGGTAACCAGACTGTTAAAGTTATTTAATCTAGAAAATGAGAGGCAGACCAATAAGTTGGAAAATGAAATTTGTTATGGATACGTAAAGTAAAATTATGTATTTAACACTAAGGGAAAGATGGAAATGGTGACTGTAGAGAGGATAGATTTGCTCAAGCACAGCAGTGTATATATAACATGCATGTTCTTTTCCATAGATGTTGAATACGAGAGTCCTGTTGCACTGTTTTAACAGTCTGTTATTTAAATTGGTTTTGTTTTTGTAAGAGTACATGTTGGACCCATAAATGACACTGTGTTACGAAGTTCCTGCAATCTCTTTCAATAAGTTATTGAAATACATTCTGGGGAATGGAGTTCAGCAAAAGTTGTGGTCTTGGTAGAACTTGGAAAGCTTTCCACTGGTTTTATGCCTTCAATATTGAGCATTTTTTTTACTTAGAAAATGTATAAATTTTATTTTTATGTATTTGAAGTCTAAAGGAGCTTTAGATAAGAATTTAAATTTATTTTGGAAAAACTGTGGACTGTTGTCTGATAGTTGCGTATTGCACAGTTTTCAGTTTCAGAATTACTCTTGTGATCTAGATTTTTCTACATTGTATGTACTGTTTGTGTCTTATGGAGGTATTTCCATCCGTCAATAGTCTCATCATCTTCAAGGCGTGGTAGGAGATAGAATGCATAGATCTGAGTAATCAATGTCCATTGTTGGAAACAACTTGTGATGACAATAAGACAAGGAAAAAATGTACTGTGGCATATGACAGGGTGTAAGAGGCTACAAGGTTTTATTCTCCTCTTCCTGGGAATCCATTTCAGAGATTACAAATGGACCATTAGCTTTGGCAGGAAGTGGGAAAATCAGGAGGAAAATCAGAAGACAAATTTTTGAAGCTGGGGGGAAATACAGAGAAGTTATCCATATAACTCCTATTTAAGTAATTGAACCGAAAACACATCAGAGAAGAGGTGATGTTGAGTAAATCAGTGAGTATATCCTGTTGGAGAAAAGAGCACAATTAGGATGCTGAAACAACAAACAAAATTGTTACTGTGCTGTTCATTTTAATCTGTGCAGAGATGCTGAAGTATAATGATACAGTGCAGAAAATACATGTAATAGCTGAAGTAACTTAATGCAAATAGAAGATCAGTTGTCAGTTATCACAGTATCAAAAATGTGCTAATCTTATGGGATCTCCAGGGAACCTGATCAAATTGTTTGAAAAGTTTGTTTCAGCTCATTGGTCATATGGACAGTTAACTTTTCCAGCTTTCCATGTTATTTTCTGGTGTCTAAATATTTGGAGCCTTCCTGATGAAGGAAAGATGAATAACTGTGTATTCTGGTCTTTTCTACAGAGCAGTCTGTATTATGTGGTATGCTTGGTTCCATTTGCACAAGTTGTGTTTTCATCTCAAAACCAAGAATAAAATTCTGTGTGGGTTTATTTTCTTATTTTAGACATCTGCAATATAGAGCTTGTCATTTAAATCTTTGTTTCAGCCTGGGGAGGTAAAAAAGGGTTTTCGCTTATAAATCAGTCAACTTATTTTAGGTATCTTCTTTAGGAGAAGATGACTCTAAAACTGTCTGGTTTTCTTCACTGATGATCAAGGGAAACTACATGGTTAACCTGGATGTAGATGTCTGTATTTTGCCGTGTCAATTTCATATGACAAAATATGGATTTGAGCTCATTAAAAGTAGTAGTAGTTTTTTTCTGGTTTTTTTCTGGCAGCCTGCTCTGTATGACCACCAGGAATACAGCCGAAGCCAAGAACAGGTTTGGGAACCACTGCAGCAAGTTGGCATCTTACCTGGTATGAGGCCAGGTTTTCCATTTTCCGGAATGCAGAGGCTTCTGCTTTTCACATAATAGTTAATTGATGGTTTCTTCAGCTCATTGGCAAGCCTGCAGAATTCAGACTGTCTCCTTCTTATCCTTTTGCCTGTCAGTGAACCTTTGATATCTGCTGGTTTCCAGACACATTCTTGCTAATTCCTGAGCTGTCTTAGGCAGTAGAATAATTACAGATCTCATATGCGTTTATAAGGTATAGGGTGTTGGGAAGTGTGAGAAGGCTCACAGCTTTAAGTGGGTACAGTATAAACGTCATGAGTTGGATTTTATTCTTTATATTGGAATGACCCTTAACACAAGCTTAGAGAAAGGGAAATGTAAAAAAGGATTTATGGCCACATAGATGCACTGTCACTGTAAAGGCCACGGGATATGGAGACGGGTATGCTTAAATGCTAATATCTACTTAGAGCAGTTTAAGAAAGGTTTTCTCTTTGTACCTGGAAGCCACTGAGTTGTCAAGCCCTTTACCTAACCAGGTACCTGGGTATCCTGTTTCATGTGGACCCTATCCTTCTGTTTGCCACCGTACTAGAAAAGGATTGAGAATGTTCCTCTGGAATGCCATTCTCTGAGGTCTGTGGATTCAGTTTAATCAAGATGTTTTGTTATAACATCCAGATTGGTCAATAGAAACTACTAATGGCATTGTGACTGACCATAAACAAACTTTTGAACGAGTTTGTGGAAGACACCCCTCTAACCAGTGAGATTGGGTTCAGTCCCTAGGATATGAGCTGAAGATCATAAGTCTTTTAGAGTATCTTCCACTATAACAAAAATAGCATGAGATGCAAAGCAAGGAACTGATAAAAACACAGAGTGCCATTTGAAAAATTTCAAGTTGCAATTTCTTTCTGGTTAAATTTTTTATTGAATCAGTTGTTGTCTTTCCGTGCTGTCCTGACTTTATGCCAGATGAGTGTCATCTATACTTCTCCACAGACAGCATAAATCTTGTGTAACCACCATACTGTGTTCTGGCTAATTCAACAACAGCCTTCAGTGTCTATTCTTTCCTGATCCAAATCAAATCTGTCCTGCCAAGAGATCTGTCAGGGTCTGTATCAGTGAACATAGAATTGTGTCGTCTTCTGTGTAACTTATTTTATATGTGGTATCATAGAATCATAGAATGGTTAGAGTTGGAAGGGACCTTGAAGATCATCTAGTT
>JAOXJM010000019.1:73639886-73654443 GCA_026413425.1 Tringa solitaria
CCCCCCTTTTGTTTTTTCCTCTCAAAAAAATCTTCAAATTGACCAACTATGAATGGAAGAGATACAGAAGTGATGGGCATTTCAGCAGTGCTTATGGTGGCATATTCAGCTACACTGCAGCATCCTATTATGTTACTTAATGTATGTTGTAACACAGTACCATTGTGGCATTTCCTAAGCACTGCTGTACATGGGGATAATGGGAATGAAGAGGCTGGGGGGACGCACACCATACCAGTAGGATACAATGGTTCTTCATCACCTGTGAGCAAGTAGATACCAAACAGTGCCCCCATTAAACCTCCAAAACTAGGTTGTTGAGGAGTTGTCAGAAGCTGTGCACTACAGTCTTTTTACCTGATACAGCTCATAAATGGGGACCAGCATGTGGTTAAAAGCTCACTAGAATGCATAAAAGTCACACATGCGCTACTCTGAATTTTACTATCACAGTTTGCTTTATCTCTAAATTGCCTGTATTTTCATATTAAGACGACTCTACACTTCAGGATTCAGTAGAACACATGGTACGTATTGGCGGTAGTTGTTCAGCATTGATTAATCACTGAGATATGCAAAAAGATTACGCTCCAAGCATGTACGTTGAAACTGACAGTGATGTTAAATGTAATAGAAAGAAGATTAATGTTAAAATTCTTGCATTCCTAAAAATGATTCTTAAGGTGTGCTTCGAGTAATCTGGCCTTAAGAAGGTAAAGGGGAGGGATTTTTGAGCAATATAAATACTTTTGGAATTAATTGCTGCAGAATTATGTTTTGGTTTGGCCAGTGTAGGATATGGAGATGTAAGAGAGCTGCCTGAATCATGAGTAGCTTTTGGAAGCCTGGGTTTTAAAGCGTGCATCTGTTTTATGCCCATACATATGTCCTAAGTTAGTGATGGTGGCAAGCAGGGTTGGAGGGAGTGGAGAAGGATGATCCTTGCTCCCAGCACTCTGGGTGGCATTGCCGCACCAGCGCATGGGTGCTCTGCCAGGTGTAGATTAGTTTGCTCCCTCCCAGAGTGGTGAGGGAGTCCTGAGGGAGGTTGCAACACCCTAATCGTAATTTCAGTATTTGGCTGCTCTGGGGACAGCCTGATGATGTGCTGCCCTAACTCTGGGCAGAACATTGTCTTTTTGTCCAGACTGTATTTTTCAAACATTTATGACATTAGCTCACAAACAAGAAACATGACACTATAGTATTTGTCAATACTGTTTTACCACAAAGGAAACAAAATCACAATCTAGTCAATTGTTAGCATTTTACTTTTTATGGTGAGCCTCAAAATACTTCATATTGCCAGCCTTGTGTATATGCTTTCCTTTGTTTCTTTTAAATTAAATTGTACTGGTACTGTATTATGCTCTAATTTTCTAGGGACAATGCTCATCTGTATTGGAGCAATACTCCTATTTTGGCCAAGTGCCTGCATTTTGTAGCAGTGTTACATGATTCATCTTTCAGCATGTTCAGATTATTCGCCTGCATCACACAGGTCATGGTGGCTTGGAGTGAACACTGCAGATTTAGGGCCTTGGTTTGAGCAGTGGTTTCCTGAGAACCAGGCAAAATGGCCAGACTTCCACATGTTGCTGCTTTGTAGAAGATTTCAATGTTAAAAAGCTTATAGATTGCTTGTTCTTTTTGTTTCTGAACGTTATGTTACTTCTTTTAGAAAGATTATTAAGTAATGGCCCCTTTTGCTGTGTGAAATTGTATAGCATGGGTTGCAGACAATTGAGAGGACTGTGCTTGCTTCTTGAGGGCAGAATGTGGTGTTCCTCAAGGACATTGCAGTTATACTGTGTATATTTAGGGGTTTAGAACTTCGTAGATATAACTAAATAGCATTGAAGTTGATTGAGATTTAGGACGTTCTGCTGCAGGAAAATATGATCTAGAGTTACAAAATGTTTTGTCAATAATTACAGTACCTTATCTTTCCTCGTATAGACATGCACACAATGAGGAAGCACTGCTTTCTTACCTTTTAGGAGTCAAGTTCTTAATATACGTCCTTTAAAAATGTAGCTGTTAAAATAAGAGGTTTTTTTCATCCTGGACTGGTAGTCAAGATGATGCTACCAAAGCAGAATGTTAAAACTTGGTGCTAATGTGATTATGAATACCCCAATTTCTAGTTTACAGAAGAAATTAATTTGGTTCTATGAATTTGTATGAGATACAGGTGTTTTCCTGAACAAGCAAGACAATATATCTTTAACACATAGCAGGTATTTTTTACTTGAATTCAGCTTGTTAATGTTGTGTAATTTTTCTGCCCTGTTTTGCCAGGGACTAGTTCAGACAGTGCTTAGACATGTTCATTGACAATTTAAATGAGACACTCTCACCTCTGCTGTATGCAAGGTACTCAAAGCACATTATAAGCAAAGGGAACATTGTTTAAATGTTCGTGGATGTTTGGGGATAGTTAAATACACTGCTTAGCATAAATGGATGTCTGTAAGCAGGAGTGTTTTGCTCAGTGAGTTGCCTTCTCATGATGATCTGTGGTGGTAGCAATGATTAAGTAATCTGAATTAGCTCAAACATCTTTCCCTATTTTGCTCTGAATTCTGGAGGAAGACCTAATGTCATATGGTAAACAAGATTTAAATTTGCTTTCTTAAAAAGAAAACAATAAAGTGTAAAAACTCCTTGGGATCATAGGAGAGACATTTCTGTTGGATAAGTGATAAACTACGATGCAGAAGGACAGTTCTAGTATAGGAGGGCTGTGGCTTGTGAGAGGCGAAGGACTTGTGCTTTAGGTAATAGGTCATACTTTGTAATGTCAGCTTTATGTCCATCTAGTATTTTTTGTAATATGATAATTATTTATTTCTCTCTGTATTTTTTATTTTTCTTTATTTGATATCTTGTCAGTAAATTTTTTTCTGAGACATCTGAACCTAGCTTGCAGACTGACAGGGAACAAAAAAACACCTTCAAAGGAAAGCACGCTAAAAAGCTTAGAAATCACCAGAAAGCGTTAACGGCTCTGTTGGCTGTTACACAATGGGATGCAGGAATTGCAATAATGTTCTTCTTCCATCTGGTGCCTGCAAACTTGCTGTTTTCAGAGGCATTCAATGCTGTAGCAAACTGTTCACTTATTCATTCATGTGTAGCTGCCCGTTATTCTTTGGAAAAGACTTGGGTTGAAATCGGCTCAGTTCTTTGTTACAAAAGTGCTCAATGTCAAACATACTACAAGAAGATGTCAGTCCAAATGCAAATACCATCAAATTTCAAAGCGTCTCCGCATGTTGTATATATTTGGAATGTACTGTGAAGGTGTAGTCCCAGGAGTGAGGATCTTGACTGACAATACTCAAAGGAAAATCATGCAATATCTGTGCCAAAATGTCTGTCTTAGACTGAAATTTCAATTTCTGTTTTAAACTTTCTGGCTTATGTTAGCTAACATCCCAGCCTTAAGTTTCCTTCTTTTCTTAGAATCTCTGTATTTATTTTCTTTGTCACATCTGGAGTGGTTAATTTGCAGGACTGTGAGATAGCTACTGACTGGGAGGTGTCACTCTGAGAGGGAGGAATGGTTTCGTGAACTAAAGGATGGGGAAGAGCTGGAGCTGGCACTTTTCACCCCCAGTAGCGAAAGGAGACAACTTTTGCTTGGAACTTGCCTCCTCATTCCCTTATAATAGGTTGCCATTTTGGGCAATATCGAGATTGCCGGTTTTGTCACTTTACTGGAGAACAAGGACCATCATAGGTCCTCAGGAGGAATGTTGGAGGAAACAAGGGCTGCTGGCAGGGTTAGTATTTACAGCTTTCATAGGAATGAAATGGAATCTCTTTTTTAGTGGCTGTCTGTAGTGGAAGCTTCTGAGTACATGGTGCTTTGGAAATTCATTCCACATAGGCACTTACATAGAAACCTGCTAATCTAAGAGAAGATTTCTAATTTTGAGAGTTTTGTCCCAAGATTTTGAAGCTCGTGCAAGGTTAGTTGTCTTGAGTAGTTATGCAGGTTTGCAAGAATGAATACAAGAGCAAGAAAAAGCTACCTACATAAAATCCTAAATCCCAGGTGGGATGCATGGAATACATTTAAATATCTCCCTTGTGGGTTCCTTGTGCTTCAGCAGTGTCACAACATGTTTTTTAATGTATGTTTAACTAGCCCAGTGATTAAGATGTAGAAATGCAGTTAAAGAACAATTAAAAAGACTATGCAATCAAAATTTTAATTGCATGGTCTGGTATTAGGTGGAATTATTTAGCTTTCAAAAACAAATATTACAACTACAGCCATTTAAATATGAATGTAAATGCTAAAGACCCTCATGAGTTTCTAATTTTTAAAGTATTTCTATTTGCTGTCTGTTGCTAGATGCTTCTTTTCATGTTCTCTGGGTTTTTTCCCACTTTTGGAAAGACTATAAACATACTTGCCATTTAACATCAAAGACATAGGTTTTGTGTAAACCATAACTGCACAAATTTGAATTCTAGGAAAAATGTTAAGCATTGGAAAGACGGGGATGCAAAAGGTCTGCTATACCAAGAGTTAACAAGGTATAATACTTTCCTTTGGATTATATTAGAAAAACTGTTTTGATCTGATTTTCTGTGGTGTGTGTTTCTGTCTCTACGCTTGCTTCTACTCAGAAATTCTTCCATCAGTGGAATGATGTTAACCACGTTTGAGCAAGGTAGAGGTTTTTAAAGACAATTAAGCTCCTTTAAGTTTTATGGAACTAAATGGTTGAGTAGAAGACAGAGATCATAGAAGTTACCTGCTGAGGGAAAGCTTGCAGCATGTGCTAACTTACTATGTGCCAGAGAATCCACGTATGAAAGACCTTTTAAATGTTGCAACTGAAGGGAAAGCCCTGTCCTTCCTTGGACCTAAAACTTGGTTGACCACAAGATACAAGTCTGAAGGAAAAAAATATCACAGAGAGAAAACAATTCAAGGTAATTCTGGGTGTACAATATTTGACAAGCAACTTGGTGAGCAATTTCAAAATGTTTTGTCATGTGGATTTGATGCAATCTGAAAAAATAAGCATGAGTTGATTAAAAAACTATATAAATATAAATAAAAATATCTTGTTTATAAATAAACAAGATAAATAAGAAAAAATAAAGATTTTTTTTTTGTTACTGAATTTTTTTTTTCCCCTCTTTCCTAAGTACCTGTGCTTTGGGAAGACACAAAGTGCATTTGACTAACTGTGAGTAAAGTCTCCTGATGGGCAGCCTTGTAGCCCTGTCAGAATATGTTGGGTTTATGGATTGTAAGACACTGTATTCTTTGGTGAAGCCCAGCATAACTTCAGTTACGTTTGTCCCTGTGAAAGATTGGACTGTGCTGAACCTTTCTGGTAGCATTTTGTATACCGCATTATTATAGATGGTCTGCTAAGTCTGTGCTAAATTTCTGGACATGTACAATCCTATCCAAAGCTGCTGTGTGTGGTACTAAAGTAAATCCATATTCTATACAGCAAGTGCAGTGATTCTACCAAGCTTTATTACCCAGTTCTTATATGAAAAATTCTTCACACTCTCAGGAAAAACATTGGACTTATTAGGCTGTTGGGCATCTCTCATACTTATGGTAGATGGCTATCTTTAAAAGCAAGATGTAACGGAAATACTCTTTTTTAATTTGGTATGAGGAATACTTACTTTCCCTGTCATTTTTCATATTTGAAGATTTTTTTTATCTGGTTGCATTTGTAATTTTATAACCACAGTATTGCATGGGCATTGGTTGCTGTAGCAGATTTCAGAGCAAGGATTTATTCAAATTCTATCCAGCTTTCACAAAAGCTAATGTAAGGACTCGCTGTACTGTGAACTGTATCTGATTCTGCTTTACAGGTAGCAGTCTTAATAGCCAGACATGCAAAGCTCTTTAATATCCAAGTTTTTGATTCAAAATGAATCATACCTTACTGATGAAGTAAAGGTATTTCTAAACCACGTCTTCAAACACGAGCTAGTCTAAACTTCTTTTATATAGAGCTTCTTGGGTTCCTGGAATAATCTGGCCATGAGTAATCTAGACAAGGTATTTTTTGCTACTGCTAATCAGATTTCCTATGTGAGACTTTTACTGCTCCATGTAGTTCTCCAAGTTTTTCACCTCTTTTACTAACATTACTTATTTTCTTTGTCTCTACACAAAAAGAGCATTCTGCTGCCACAGCAGAGTCTCATTACAGAATTTTATTTCAAACCCATCTCTAGAAATACCTCTAAAACCAGCTAGACTTTAGTATCATTTTTTTTTAAAGTCTTTCTGAAAACTGTCCAGATACTACTGTGATGGAAATACTGGTAAAAGGAAGAAATTGAAAAATAACATGAGTGGGGTTGTTATTGATGTTTTCAGTTTGTGCACTTCATTATCTTCAATTGAAATCCTTGTTGTAAAATGATACACTTACTATTCTGGAAGGTGTCCTCACAGTATTTTATTTAGCTGGTACTTTCAGATCTTGTCCATTGGTGTTATTTTAAACCCTGCCTGGGAATTAACTTCTACCTGTTGTTTTTCAAAGGCAACCCTTTATCATAGATCTCCTAATTATCTATAAACATCAATTTTGTAAGAGTCTACTGTACTGACGGTTGTGTTGTAGGTGTTCCAGTGAATGGTATCTCTTTTCAGTCAGGTGTAGAACTCTTGCTGTAATGAGTTGTTCCCTTATACATGTGAAGTCCTTCATAAAGGACAGCACTCTTCAAAGATATAAATAATACGTAATTGAAAAGCATAATAAGTTTTCTTTACTGATTGAAGAACATTTAATAACCGTACATGAGTAATACAACAAAGTGCTTAAGCAAATCAAATCAAAATCAAGTGCCTCGAAAATTTTAAAATAATAATTATTAAGAACTGAACACTTTGAACTGAACTCACTAATAATATGTAGACATACATGGAGTGAGCGGATGGATAGAACCAAGTGTTAAGAGCAGGAGGAAAGTGAGCTGATGCAGTTCTTTAGTAAGGAAGGGGATGAGCCTGTTCTGCTCAGTTAGAGACTACTTTTGGAGCAGCTTCAGACTGCTGTTAATTGGATTACAAATAGTTTCATTTTCAGGATCAGGAGAATGGAATGGTGGGTTTTTCCTCCCTTCTTTTTTCTTCACATATTTTGATCTCTCTCTACAATTTTCCTTTGCCAGTATCAAAGAACAAGTATTTAAATAAATACTATTTATGACTATAGAGTAAATAGCCAGTTCTGAAATAAAATGTTTGACCTTAAATAGTAATTTAGTAATATGCTGGAAATTCAAAGTATAGGTTAAATTTTATGAAATGCATTGAATTAGCCAATAGTGGATGCCACTTAGAGTGGGGAGAACCCTTGCAAATGGATTCTCCCCCTACACTCACACAGTTTGCAGTTATATATTGTATGTTGCAAATAACAGAGAAGAGATAAAATGAGAAAACATTTTCAGATGTTTCAAACGTGGCTGTAACAAGGAAAAGCTTAGGTTGTAAGCTGTTTTTCAGGAACCTTCTATTTATTCTCTTTTTGAAGGAGTTGTAAGTGCTTACTTCTGGAGGCAGAGTGGCTATTATTCATGTATTGCTGTAGACATAATTAACCTCATAGAGAAGTAGGATATTATGTTAACCCAGGCAGAGTATCATGCTAGTATGGCTGCGTTCTTTCTGGTACCTGAGGAATCTCTCTAGAGGTTGTGAACATGCCTTTGCTGAAACAGATGATTCATCTGATAATGCGAGGAAGCCAAATGATATAATAAAATGACTGCATACACTGAATAGTTTCCATCTATCCATACCTTCCCTACTTGTGTTCAGTAGAGTGTTATTCCCTGAATATTACTGTGAAATAAGCAGGAATACGTGTAATTCTTTCTCTCTCCTCATTTTCCATCTTTCCTTTTGCTGCACTTTATAATGTTTTTCTTGACTATTTTTAGTAATGGTAGACAAATAACGGTCATATCAATAGCATTTGGAAGAATACAGAAAGATTCCTTAACACATCTCTCCAAAAATAGATTAGGAAAAATATTTGTTATGGAACTAGAAATCAGTTCTGGAGGATTTGCAACTTTTTAGCTTAAAAGAACAGTTGAAACAAGAAATTTTACCATGTTAATAATAGCATTTGGAAGCAAACTTGTAGAACTATTTTTTCCCCACTAGTCTATTGCAAGTGGTTTGTTGATAACTATGGCGTTATAAAATTTAATTATTATTATGGTATTCTAAAAGTGGTAAGAGTCTCCTGTATGTAACAGCTGATGGATTTTTTTTCAGCAGTTGGGTTTCTTAACGAGCAAAAAAGCTGAAATTCTTTCAGATTTGGTTTTAGCATGTAGTAAGAATTACAGAGTAGCTGGCCTTAGAAAACAAGCTGGAGTGGGTGTATCATGAATTTATTCTGTTTAAAATAGACAATTTAAGTATTTAAGTTTCTTAATTTCACAAATAAAAAAAATTGTAATTTCTTAAAGATACATAATGATTTTGGCTGAAGCATGCTTTGACTTCCCTTCAGTTGAAAGAGCAGAGTAGTCTGAAGCCTAACCATTGTAGCAAGATTATCAGGAAAACAAAGCAACCTTAAGGAATGGAGTAAAGGTACAGCTTACTCATTTTAGATATAAAATAAGAATTCCCAGAAAGAGAACCTGCTTTATATCTTGAAAATAGGTCTGAAAAGATGCTAAGACAAATGTTAAAAGGTCCTTTAACCCTGCATATAGAGAGATTAAAGGAAGAGAAGAAAGCCCAGGGAAAAGATGGCAGACAAAATTATATTTTACTCTCCACCAGGTAAATGGAAATAAATTCCCGTTTCCAGTAAGGACAATTTCAGAGAAGGCAGGATGGCTAATGAGAATGGGATTGTATGTAGACAGAAATTACTTCGATCAAGGGGGAAGCAAAGTCTCAGAGGAGATCGTGAACTAGAAGGCAGGAGATAACTTCTGCCCTAAAATTCCTGCTAGGTATCTGACTTGTTGGGTGATAGTGTTGAAGTGCAAAAAAACAAATTGTTTTTTTGCTGTTTAAAAAGGCAAAAAGCGATTGGTTTATTAGCCTAGCATCAGTGGTAGTGAAGGTTTTTGAATAAATTCTTAAAGAAGAAATTAGTGAAGGTTGAAAATGGAAGTAAGATAGAATGCAAGATGGGTTTACAGAAGGTAATGGATATATTGAACCATTACCTATTATGTGGCAAAATAAATGATCTGTTGTAGAAAGAAAATTCAGTGCTTCTAATCCATTTAGAGTTTGGTAAAACTTCTTATATAAATACCACACAGGCAAACAAAGCTGAATGTTAATACCATAAAAATTCATCCTCGAACAAATGTTTTAACTAGTCATTGTAGTACTGGAAGTAGGAGAGGGTTAATTAAAGTTGCTGATGGTGAAATATCTGAAGGCGCTGTCGATAGAGCAGAAGATAAGAAATTCCTACAGATAGAACAAGAGGACCTTGAGGACTGGCATAACAGAAATGGGATGAAATTTAGTGGAGCAAAGTATAAGGTCATGTACTTGGGGAGTAAGGATATTTCCGTTTCAGAAGCCTGTGGCTCATTAGATAGAAATCAGTGAGAAGGAGAAAGAAATAGGTGTTTTAGTTGATCATAGGGTTACTGTGAGCTGCTAATGGGCATGAATGAAATAAAGACAGGTTTAGGTTCTGTCTGGGTGTTGCTCTCGGCTGAAATTGGTATTATACAACAAGGATGTTGAGGACTCATCTGTTGTGCTGTATGTTTAATTTCTGTTACTCCCACTTAAAAAAAATAAAGTAAATTAAAAAAAATGGTAGGATTTTTATGGTGATTGGTAAAATCAGATTGGGAAAAGCCTATTGTATGAGAAAAGACCAGAAGTTTCACCTTGTTTAGCCTAGAAAAAACAAAAAGCCTGAAAGAAAATATAATTTCTCTCTGTTAATACATTAGGGAAAAAAAAGTTTGAAATGCCAGGGAATGAAAGAGCTATTTAAACTAAACTAAAATGTTGGCACTGGAATTAAAGTTATAAACTGAACTTGGATAAACTTGCACTTCAACTGGAGAAGAAGTGAGATACTGAAATGGTTTTCCAATAGGAACAGTAGCATCCTGAAGCCAGTTGGTTTTAAGATAAAACTATATAAATTTAGTAAAAGGCATTATATGATGTTTGATACCTGTGATAGTTACTGAACTTACTGACCCAGAAGGTCCCTTTTAAAGGCCCTCCTATTTCATACATCATTCTTACTCATTTTGTGTTATACATGACTGCAGTGAAAAATGTATATTTAGAGTTAATGTCTTTGTGGATAAATATATATATGCATATGTATGTAGATGTATATATCTCAGATTTTGTAAGGCTGCTTGGAGGGTCAGGGAACTAGAGCAGAGATAGCGCAAGAATGCATTATTTCCCTTGTAGAACAGAACTCTCATCTTCACGTTGTGTGAGAGGGATTTTCACTTTTGCCCTACATAAAGGGTCCCAGGATCTGATTTTGAGAATATGCGATCCTCAAAATCCCTCAGATTTCATTCTTTCAGAATCTGAGTTCCATGTTCTGTTTTCATGTGAAGCTCAGCTAGAATTTTCTCCTTCTTCTCAGAACAAATCAGAGGGATTGACAGCAGAGGAAGCAGAGGGAAGAAAATACAGGAAGTGTTATCAAGAATTAGGCTAACAATTCACAGTGCTACCTGGTATTTACCCCTTTATTGTTTGGGGTCCTGAGACTCCCAGTGTACCCTGGGGAATGCCTGTCTTAGGATAAACTTTCAAAAGAAAATGAGGAAACAATTTGGTTTAGTTAGAGGAAGTGGGCTGAGAATTTGCTGGTGAGATTGTGAACGTGGTCACCCTTCATGTGTGTGAGAAATGGGGCAGGAGCATATACTATGGTTGGACTGTGAAGAGGAATAGGTAGAGAAGGTCTGGGATAAGCAGACAGTCATTGGTATGGACTAAGATTGTTCCAGGCTAAAACTTGCTTAATGATGGTACGTATTGCCTTTTTTTTTTTTTCTCCCCACGTGGAACTTTTGTGCTTCCATGGTTCAAACCTGATAGGTCTCCTCAGAAGTACTATTGTTAGTAATGCCAAGCAGTCAAGCAGTGCCTGTGGGCTTGAGGTAGCTCGTGCCCGCTTTGTAATTACTGCTAGACGTTTAGGAATTGTGGTGGGATGAGACCAACAGATGACTAAATCCCCTTGGTTGCTTTTTGGGTTTTTTTCCCAAAAAGGGGAATTGGGAATGTGAGTTGTCACAGCCATTTATAGTCTATCAGTCTAAAAGCTACATTCTTGCCCAATAAAAGAACCAGGAAGTGATTATGAAGCCGGGGATGAGCAGGAATGAGAGGTCCTGTCCTGTCCTGTCCACAAAGCAGAGAAAGGGAGTGGAGAGAGCACTGCACTGAGCAGCCTTAGAGGGTGAAAACTTGGTTCCTGCTCTTGCAACTTGCCTCTAGAGCTGAGCTCTGATGGATTTAAGAGGGAGGATGCTGCAAGGCTAGCCATTTATTTCATCTTTGTAGCCAAGCTTTTCCTTGAAGCAGAGAAACACTCCAGTGGTTAAAAAAGTCTATTTGTAATGAAACACAGTTTTAGGTTACCTGCAGATTTAGATTTTTATGTTTTTCTTGGTAATCTTGTTTCCATCTTTGTAACCAAAACCACAATCTTTTGCTTTCCTAGGTGAAATTTGTTTTCATTTGGAAGTCATCTGGTGTTAAGAATGAACAGAACTGACAGGCAGACTTCTCCAGAGAAGATGTGTCCTAGGACAGCAGCATGTAAAGCTGTGGAGCAGCAGGGACTTACAAACTGAGAGAAGGGTGGGATGTTCTGGAGCTGTGCATGAGTCTTGCCAACTGGAGGGGTGCACGGGCACCTGGTATCAGCTGCTGGCTGGTAGGAAGACATCCTGGCAGGCAAGGCACAGGAGTAGAGCAGAGCCCTGGGCAATCCCCCAGATCGTTACACGCTTCTGCACGCTTCCAGCTTCAGAAAAACACTTTTTACCCAATCTTTACAGATGACTGGTATTCAGGAACCATGAGTCGTAGCATATGTGCTATTAAATGGCCCATATTACTTACCTTCCAGTGGCTGAAAGTGCAGTCGTTTGGAAAAAGAACAAACGTTTTTGAAAGTGCCATTTTACATATCTGTGCTGAAGGCTTGCCCTAGTGAAATGGATGAGTTTTGAATATTAACATTGTTCTTAACTTCCCGTGCCCTTGTTCTCAACCCCACACATCTTCATGAACTTGGTTCAAGTTTATTATTTTACTTTCATGTTAGAAAAATGAGCCAATGCATAGTAAAGAGTTTGAGGTGAACACTTTTTTGATGATGATAAAATGAAGACTGTGCAGAATTAATCTACAAATGTGTTGAATTTTCATTTCCTTTTTCCTAAACCGGAAGACCATTCTGCTTTTTTTCAGAAATGTTATCTTCCCTTCTGTTTCATTTTTACTTTTTTATCCCAGCTGCTCAGCAGCCTTTATCTCCATATTAGGACTGAGGCCCGTAGTTCTGAGTTTGTGTAGGCACTGATCTCTTGTCCCGTATTGGTGTTCTCCCCATAATGTGCCTCGAAGCTGCAGGAGGATTCTCCAGAGACAAAGCTGTAGGACATCCGAGGTTTGTATGTGTTCCAGACAGGCTTCTGGAAGCCTGTCCTTTGGTCAGGTGGTCCTGTTAAAATGTGTCCACAGAGCCACAAGTGGGGAAGAGGATAGTCCATCTGTATAGTCAGTGTCTTAGTAGAGGTTTGTACTGCAGAAAAAAAATAATAATGCTAACCTTGATTATAGAATTATAGTTTTACATGAGAAAATCTAATATTAATATGCTCTTTTTAGGTTAATTTTGTCTGAGTGACTCAGACAGTTCCCAATTGTGATCGGTAATCAATAGCAATAATACGAGCACTAAGTCATGTTTCTTCATCAAAATGACAAGCCTCAGAGCAGACAGCATAATTGTTTGCTTTTCTGCACAGAGAGAGACATGATTGGTCTGCTTTTTTCTAAAGAATGAGTTCATGGGGGCTGAAGAAATTAATGTGTAAAGTACCACAGGCAAAGATTTGCGTAAGAATAGGTAAGTGTAAATAAAAAATAGAACGGACATTTCAAAAGTCATGCTAAACATTTGCAGCAGTAGCTAATGACAGGTATTTTGTAAACACCCTTTAGAAAATTGAAAAAGAGTTGAGCTTCTACATAGCATCTCAGAGAGGCTTGTTAACATGAAAGTAGAACAGTGTTAGGTACATGGTCTTTTAGGAAGAGAAACAAGGATTTTAGAGTTTATGTAAGTAATTTATGTAGCTGCTCTTTCTCAACAGTGTCCAACCTTAAAATCAAAATAAAGTCTTGAATAATTTTTTTTAACTTCCTAATGTGGTGTATGATTTTTCCTGTTTTCTTGAGTCTTACCTCCATAGCAAAGAATTAAATCACTATTTTATTTTTGGGTTTAGTTAGAAAAGTTATATATTTCTATCTAGAATCTGATTTTTTTTCTCTGTATGTTCCAAATGGTATGTATCTTTTGGCTCAGTTTTATATGTGTTACTTAATATCTGCAATATCAACAGTTCCTTCAATACCAGTGTGATTAAGAGATAAGCCAGAAAAAAGTAGTTATTTTGAGAGCTCCTGATATCAAAGGGATGAAAGCTAGAGAAATCCTGTTGAAAGTTATATTATTTCTCACTATAAAATTTCAAGATTGTCAGAAGGGGAGTGGGGCAAGGAGACTTAATGGTTTCGAGATGGAGTGAGTATCTCTGAGAGAATTCCGGGTGTATGGTTGCTGTGCGAGGCCAGTACTGGGCTTGATACTGTGTCCTCTTCCTTGTTCACCATCATCTAACTCACATTTCAAGTCTTATCATTTCACGTGTGGGCAGGAGTTTTATTTTGGAAAACCTGGACCTCAGTAAAGCCCAACGTGATCTGCCAGGCTAATGTGGTTCAGATATTCTGAATTTATTTGTAAATGATTTTATGTCCTTTTTGTTCCAAGAAGGTTGCTCATGTACAACCACCATGAATCATGGCAAAATGAAACAAGGCAAATACACTGTCTTGGAAAGGTGTTACCAGCCCTATTTTACACATACAACGTCCTTCATAATTTTAAGGAAATATATGTATGTTTAGTTATTGTTATAAAATTCACGTGTCTTTTTTCTTTCCCACTTACATCTTTCTTCCAAATATGTTAAGAATTGAGGTTTTCTTCTGGTGTTTTGTGTAAAAAAATTAAGATTCTTTGCTGTGAGGAAAAACTATGATTGAAGAGCTAACACGAATGCTAACAGAGGTAAACGTGGGAAGAGAATTTTTAATCGGAATATGTTGAACTATGCTTTAAGTATGCTTTCAGCACCTAACTCTGTGATTAATCCTTATTTAAATAGAAGACAAATTTGTGAAAGAGTTAACTGTCTCAATGTTTAAATTATATTTCTAAGTTATGATACAAATACATCTTGCATTTTACTGTTGCTGCTC